>OX637533.1:42739255-42931755 GCA_951800035.1 Linnaemya tessellans | reverse complement strand
TTAATACACAATAATTAAGTTTAGAAATTAGTTATAATCGTATCAATTACACATAATGCAAAATTAATAATTACAATTATTAAATGCAATTAGTTTTATTTAATTCATTTTAAGTAGATGGATGCTGTATGTATGCGTGTGATATGAGTGAAACTGAAGCAAATTAAAAACAAATTTCATAGAATAAACAAAAATTATAATTTTAAATTTAGCATAAGGGAACATTTAAAGATGAAAAGGGAGCTAATAAAACTATATTATACATAAGAAACAAGAAATCTCTAAGAACTGATTAGATATATTAGGGACGTTAAAAAACACAAGTGTGTAATCTGAAAACTTTCGCTCGGATTCACTTTAAAGAGAGTAAAGGTTCGCCCTCTTTTAGACGTTTTTAAACTGCGTTGTTGTGATCCTCTCAACAACACGACAAACATTATAAACTTTTTAATTCTTTGCTGCATGGAGTTTTTGCTAACTTCTGGAAAATGGAACATACATCCTTGTTTAACTTAAACCGTTTTGTCTAACAATTTGGAATGAGTGAATAAACTTCTTACGGCTAGTTTAGATCTGCAAAATACGATCGAAGTCTCAACAAATTGAAAGTTAGATTATCTGAAGTTAAATTCAGGAACTATAGCAAGTAGTTACCAATTGCCTATAAAACTTATTTCTGATGTTACTACAATACATTTTTATATTGAGGTGTATTTACATATGTGAAATTCATTAAAATCACTAAAAAAAAACGTGATATTTAGATGTGCGGAGGCATTCATTTTAGTACGTTAAGTTGAGGGCTTCGTTTAGTTAAAAATCGCGATTAATTTCGCAAACATTCTTCATTATTTTTGAATACCATTTGAATAAACGGAGAATATAGACTAGGCTGTCTTTTAATAACGCAAATATGGAATTACATATTTATATTTTTTAATTTTTTGAAGAATTTTATAACTCGGGCATTTCTATACTACGGGCATTTCACACATTCAAAATGATTTTGATTCGGCGTTTCGATGGCTTAATGTAAAAATGGTGTAACCTAACATTTTCTAAAATAACGTTCTTGCTTATAAAAGCAATTATGCTTTTATATAATTGTGTTAAAAGGTATATAATTGTTTTTAAATGGTTCATTCCAAAGCATTTTATTAAATTTTTGATTTCCTTTGTAAAGTAACAAAAATTCGACCTACAAGTTTTTTTTATTAAGCCATTAATTTGCAACTTCGATCGATTTTGTTTAACTTCTTCAGATTCCGAACGATATCTTTCTTCTGTGACAAAAAATAATTTCATTTCCAAAAATTGCTTAATTGGCTGATTGTTGTTCCTTTCGAAAAAAGTATGGCAGCATTGTGCATGATCATAAAAAAAGATTATTAATGAATGATGGGAAGAATAAAAATAAAACAAACAAAAAATCGCAAATGCAAGTACGAAAATTTTAAATCAAACCGTAAAATTGTACTACTTATGTATACTTTCATTTCGACTTAGTTTTGTTGAAATATTTCTTTAATGAAACATTAAAAAATAACTTTTTTGATAAAAAGTGCAGATAAATTTTTAACAACAAATTATTTTAGACATCTCAAATAAATATATTAAATTTCACTTTGAAAATTTTAATTAGTTTGTTTTGTTTTCTTAAGATTTAAACCACTATCGTTTAGAACTGCCCTTTAACTACAAATAATTGATTAGATCTCTTCTAGTTATTAATTATATATATGATTTCTGCATCTTTACTTTCTAATTTAAGAAGATTCAAAATTATTTTATTTCGAGAAAAATATCTAAGAAAATTTGGAAAAGTTTCAGTCAAAGAGGCCTTCCACCAGTCCGAGGTCAGAATACTTCCCAGTGTTCATCACAGTTTTCTTTAACTTGATTGCCTGTTACTTACGAAAATAAAAAATTTAAACAAACGAGAATATTAAAAACTCCCTTGAGTGTAAGTCTCAGTTAGTCAAACTTTAAAATTCGTTGATCAACATTTTTGTTGGCTCATAATCTTTTGCAACTGTTTTAAATTTATATGAGCATCTGTGAGTTTATTCTTAAACTTGACCAACTGCACTTCACAGAGATGATGTACATATGTATGTATGAATGGCGTCTGGGAAAATTTATAAAAAAATTATATTATTTAGCAAACATAATACAACTATTTAAAATATTAGAAAAATAAATTTGAACATGAATTTACACACATTATAATGAAAAAATAAAAACTTAAGAAAGTAAATAAAACATTAGTTTCAAAATACTAATAAAATATTTACACACATCCCATAAGTAGTAAACAAAGTAAAGTATATTTAATAAAACTTAAAACAAATATACAAAACAGAAGTTAATGTTTAAAATGGACTAACCATTGAGTTCCAATGGCATAGGAACACTACAAAACATAAAACATAAATGAAATAAATAAACATTATAAAAATGAAAATGCTTTAGGAAAAAGCAAATGTTCTGGATTTTAGCTTACAAATTGAAAAACATATTGAAAAAAACTTGAATATATTAAATTAAAAAAGAGTTAATAAACTATTAAATGATATATTAATAACAATTGTCAATGAAATAAAGTGCTGTGAACAGATATCTGAACAAAATCAGTTTAATCAGTAGTAAAACAAATAATTACATACAATAAAATAACACATACATACATACGAGTACATACACAGTAGGTTTAAAAATTATAACAAAAACAAATTTTTTAATCAACAAACTGATTTTATTGCAAAGACAGAGATAACATTTTAAAAGATTAACAAACAAACAAATAATACAATTTAATATCAACCTGATTTATAAACGACAAGAATGAATGATGTTTGAATCAATTTCGTAAATAAATTTATTTCTTTTTGTTTTGCATATAAATGAATTTGAAAAAGAAAAATTTATAAACAAAAGAGTATAAAAAATTTTAAATTTTTTAAACGATAGAGAATTTAAATTTTACACAATACGAATATTTTGTAATTAGTTGAAAATTATGCCTTAATTAAAACTAATTTATATAAATTATAAAAGCAGATAAAGTATTTTAAGCAAAAATTAGTCAAAAACGTAAAAGTGTTCAATTTATTTCTTTGAAATCGTAAGAGCTGCCGCAAAGTAAGTATACCTTTCAAAATTCGAAGAAGTACACGAACAGACTAAATATTTAGAAAAATTCTTAAGAATTCATAATAACACAAAATGTAGCATGAAAAAATATTTCAAAGAAATATAATAAAATTTTAAATCTCGATCGCGAGAAAAGTAACTTAAGATGGTAGACTATCGATCTCGGTGGATACGCGAATAAGCGGACATTCCTGTTGGGACACAAAAAATCAGCATATAACACACATGGTCGAAGTTACTGAAGCAAAAGTTACAGCACAGCGACTTTCATTCCGAACATATCGCCGACTTCGGGTGTGTGATGGAAATGCACAAGAAACAAAGAAATGATGGTAGCACAGGAGCAAGAGTAGGAAGATTTCTGTTACGCATCTACATAAAGTTTTTCAAAACGTGTTTCATGCAAGTGAACATTTGACCTACAACGCACTTTTAACGCACGAACTGCAATAGTTTACAAGATTCATCACATGCGCAAGGTTGCTCATTTTACTATAAACCGTTTGCAATAATTCCTTTTTTTCACTTTATAGCAAAAATAAAAATTATTGCAAACGACCTTTTAGTGATCAAAAATCAAAAAGCAGTTTTTAAAAAGTATAATAAATGAAATTATGGGAATTGCTCAAATTTGGTAACTTTTTTTTACAGAAATAAAGATAATTTTCGACAAAAATATTTTTCTTATGAAATTTACAACCGATTACAAATTTTTTGTTCTTATCCAAAATTTATTTTTTATTTCTATTTAAATTGTTGGCAATACTAATATTTAAATTGTTGGTGACCTTATTTCAGATAATGTCGATCAGGTGATTTTCCTCTGGTCTGTCAAAATCTTCTTCTGCTTACTTTGTTTTTTTTTTTATAAATTAGATCTAAAATTTTTTTGTGCGCCGAAAACAAAGTTTTTATGAAATTTCAACAATTTTACCAAAAAAGTGGAAAAAAAACAATATGCGCATGTGCTTTGTGTGCAAGAAGTTCAGCAAGGGAGAGGGAATTTTATTCCATGTTCCAAACGATGTTGGAAGCAGTGGCAAATGGAGCGAGATTTATGGCACGAAACTTACCGCAGCAGCACTGATCTGCGCTGACCGTTTCTATTGTAATTATCACATAACACATACGACTATACAAAGAACAATTTAAATTAAATATTCCAAAATAAATAATAAATTGTAATATAAAACAGTATATGTATGTAATTAACTTGTATGTATGTTAATAACTTCTAAAATATTTAATAATTTCAATAAATTGTTACAAATTAGCTGTTTAGTATTTACTGTATTGAAAAATTAATAAATTTTCTTTAATATACAATTTTGTGTGATCAATTTATTACTGGAAGTATTCAAATAAATATATGTAAGTATTAGAGTATAGAATAAAGAATAATAAATGCAATCCAATCGCTATCATTATTAACCATTTAAAGATAACGTTGATTTGCTGGCACCGTTGTTGTCCAAGGTTATTGGCATTATAACCATATAGCGTCTGGCAGCGCGGCCACATCGAACAATGGGACCAGCAGGATTAACTTCCAACTCACGAGTACGTTCTCGTTGTCTTTCACGTACACGATCCCTCTTCCTAGACTCTGCACGGCCACCATAACATCACAAAAACCTTTAAAGACAGAATTAGTTTGACGTGCTGTTCTGTTCTGAATCAGCTGTTTTGTTTCTGTTCAATTGAAAATCTATACGTGTGGTTTGTTGTTCCTTTTTCATTCTGTTCTATTGCGGATAAATCTGTAGAAAATAGAATTCAACGTTAAGTGACAGCCAACAGGGCGTATTTATTAGTTTTTTGTAGTGACAAATATTACACATTTTTTGTTGAAAGTTTTTTTTTTGTTTTAATTCAAGATTTTTTAAGTTTTTACACACAAAATATTCATTTTCGAACTATTAATTTCTTTATTTCATAATTTTTCACAAAATTATTTATATTCACAATTTCAATTTATTTGTTTTGATTACCTTTTGCTTTTAAAAACAGCTGATTCCATTAACAGAACAAGTAATTACAAAATATTTTCTACAGAACTTCACAGCACAGAACAGCAACATAAAGTAAAAACTAACGAAGCCTTTACTCTCTCATCATCCATGTACTTGCGCAACGACTGTTTGGCCTCTATAGCAGTATTGCCGATTTTGGTATGATCGCCCTGTATGACTGATACACAAATAGTCAAGCCCTTACCAGCTTTAAGTTGGGTAGCAAATGCAAAGATTTTGCGCTATTTCGGCATAAAATTTTCATTGAGTTTCGAGAGCACCAAGATCTGAGGACGCCAGTTTTTGGTGTGTGGTGGTCCCTCCACCAAACGCACCAAAGAATATCTGGCTGCCAGTGACCTGCGCCGAAGGATTTTCATCGGCGGCGGCGGCTTTCACAAAAATCGTCGGCGGCGGCTCAAATTCGGCTGTCAGCCGACAATTACATCGGCTAGCCGTGTTTTGCACGGCTCGTACTCAAGATTGATAAATTAAAGATTACGCCAACAAGCTGAAATAAAAATACTTTTCTGCGCATGATGGAATTCTGACGTCACTCAACATGTGCTCTGATTGGCTAATTAAATTCAGCTGGAGAACTATTATGTTATTGTAAAAACAGGACAGTGGGGCAAATTGTGATTTTTCAAATTAAATTTGTTTGATAATAAATAATTTTAAAAAATTATTTTATTTTCCACTTGTTTTTATTTGAAATTGTTAATTTATAGATATTTTATATAAATATTGAATCCAAGTGCTAGTTATTTTTCTTTTTTCCCCATTCAAAACAAATTTTTTTGCTTGCAAGATATCAGCCATAACTTCCTTTGAGCTTCATATCTTGGAAAACTATAAAATGACACAGCTTTTTAAAAACAAACAAAATGTTGATAAGATTATTACATTTTAACACAATTATTTCTCACTTGTTTCTTTGCTGTCACTTTGTTTGCAATTGTCCACTGCACATTTCATGTTTGCTCTTTTTGATCTCTTTTCTCCTTAATTTAGGTGTTTTGTTTACAGTTTATGAGCCTTAAAAATCAAGTTTTAATAAGTTTTTTACACTTTAAGTTACTTAATAATTATTTTAATATATTTATTTTAAAATATAGCACAGTTTATTATAAAATATAACACAAAACTTGCACGTTCATAAATCCGATTTCATTTGATTGTTGGAAATCTCTCTGAGTAAATTGAGTGAAGAGTTGCCAAATTTTACATAAAATAATAATTTTGTACGAGGAAGTATTAGTTTTGCATATAATAAACATTTGGCAATCTCTTCGAGGGAACAAATACGTCATCAAACGGTAAATCATGCGCAAGGCGTAATCTTTATTTTATCATTCTTGCTCGTACCAAAAGACGGCTAGCCGGCTTAAATGTAGATAATTTATATTTACCCCTTTCTATTATCGTTTATAAAAATTTTTTTTTAGACCTACTGTTATTGAAACTTAACAAATATTTTATCTGGTCCAGTTGCCCAATAAGCACTAAAAAAATTAGAATCCAAGTACATACATACATACTTAAAAAATGTATGCCGATATATACGTTTTATTGGTCTTTAAGAACATGGTTGACTAAATCATAATTGTCATGAACAAATAGAACTTGCTTCACTGTTAAGGGGTTCAAATTTGACCTTTTTGCCGGTACTAGCGATCCAGCGCTAGAAAAGGCTTCTTCTGAAGATGCACTTGTAGACGGTATACTTAGAATATAAGCAGCAAGCTTTGCAGTTTTTGGGTACTCCTAAAATACAAAATTTATATTGTATACAGATTTGATGCAATTTACCGAGATTATAAAGACGATTACTTTTTCATTATTTTTCCAAAAGTTGTAGGTGTCTGTGTCATGACCTGTCATTGCAAAGTATTTCAAAACTTCAACTTTAAGTGGATCTTCTTCTTCATTATTTGATGTAGCTAATACAAAAGACGCAATGGTCCAGTTAGATGTTGCTTTGTCTTCTTTCTGAAAAAAAGCTTATCGTTAAAATTTATTGCAGAAATAATTTATTTTTAAGCTCATTAAACGCCACCGTTGTCATTCATTGCCTGTACTTCTTTAAGAATAAGTTCCGTTCGTGTTATTCCTCCATCGGGGTCATCATCTGTTAACTCGTCGTACAAACCAAACTCATGTTTTGCGGGAATTTTTTTTTAGCCACTTATTTATTCTCTGCCAATTTTTTTGTACGGGATCTAATAAGGCCGCAACAACGTGAATTTTGCATATTTTTAATCTTTTTTCAAAGGCAATCATTGCATAGCTATATATATTTATACATTCTTCAAAGCTTGCAGTTTTATAGTTTTCTGCTAGGCAGTCCAAAATATTTTCGTGAAATACAATATTGCAGCTAATAGTTGGATATTTTCTTCCTTGAAGGTGTTTTGTAGCATTTTCAAAGATTTCTAAGAATTTCAAAAATTCGGCCAATAATAACTTCTCCATATTATTAAGGGCAAGGTCTGTCTTTCCAATTTCAACCAAAGCTTTATTTACGACTTTTTGATTTTTAGAAAAACTGCGAAACATCTAACATAAGGTGTTCCACCTAGTGTCATTCGAGTTTTTAAGGGTTTCCATAGATTTCTTTGCCAAATCACAGTCAATATCGTCGTGCTGATCATCAAAAAGTTTAAATTGCTCCTCAGTCTCTATGACATTGTACAGGTCCGTAGCCTCGTTTAGTGCACTGAATACATCGTCATCCTCAAAAGCATTTTGAATTTTTAATACAATTTCTGTATTATAATTTAGGCATTTAAAATGCGTTTTAATTTACTTGTTATATCATGGAAGACACCGAATTCTCTGTTTTGCAAAATATCACGCACAATTAACCTGTGCAAGCTGTGACTAGAACAGCCAAGCCTCTTCATATTAGCAAGTTTCATGGCAGGAATTATATTACTTGCACCATCACTTATCACAACAATTTGTTTCTTATCAAGCTTAAAGTCGATTAATGTGTTACATATGTTTTGCGATATTGTGTATTTATTATGCGGATGAGGAAATGTTTCCGTTTTCAAAGTGATATAGATTTGTTGAAATCGATGACAGAAAATGGCATGAATATTAATATAGCTTCGTTTTTTGAAAGAGTCCGTCCACATATCTAGAACAAGTGAAACGTTTTTCGGGCTGTTTTTTGTAATGTACTCCTTTATGGTATTTTCATACGTGACGTACACATCTTTTAAAGCTGATCGACTAAGAGTTGTGGCCGATGGCATTTTAATATTCGGTTTAATAGCTTGCATGTAATTGATAAATCCGGCCTGTTCAACAATATTGAATGGTCGAAGGTCTTTGCAACACATCTGTACGAGCAGACGAGCATTGGCATATTTATGTGTTTCTTGTTTGCTAAGTAAGTATTTATTCCCAGAAAGAATTGATTTTGTTATTTTACAAGATAATTCTGTTATTTTTGACGTTATATTGATATCGTGAAAGTTTCGCAAATGTTGACTTAGGTTTGCAGTTGAAGTGCACACTCCGAATCTGAAAGTATTTTTATTCTATATTTATCTTCAATATATTTATCTTATTTATCTTCAATATATTCAAGACAGTCATGAAGACAATAGAAAAAGTGTGTATGTTTTGGTGAAAAAGTGTTATTGTCATAAAAACATTTTCTAATGTAAACGCTGTGTAAAATACATATTCATAGCAAAATTGGTCAGAATAACTTCCCAGGACCTCAAAATGTCGATATCCAATGAAAGAAAGCTAACGCATTCAATATGTATATATGTAAATACATAAGAACTTAAGGCCGAGCCAGATAGAACTTTTACGCTTTGCGTGACGTTTCTAACTTTAACAGCAAAACGTGAATGCCACAATAAAAACTTTGACAACACCCGTACATTGTTTCTTTTCCATAAAAAGTGGTTGATAATTTTGGTATTATACATATTTTTTTAATATTTATTGCATAAATTGTACATATATATTTAGCTTTTATTAAAACACATTCAGATATTTAAAATTTACGTCCGAATTTGGCAAAATAAAAAAAAAAAGATTCCCGCTGATTGTCAAAGCACGCAAAAAGATGAGAGTTGCCCAACTTTACGCTTCGCGTTACGTTAAAAGTACTTTATGTGACATGTTTCATATAGGTATATATATTTCATCTTAAATGTCAAAGTGAAACTATAACGCAACGCGAAGCAAAAGTTTTATCTGACACGGCCTTTACCCCTTTATTCTAGTCGGTGTTGCTTCAAAGCACATTTTACATAAAAAAAATTTTTTTTAACACATGTTTGTTATTTATGCCCATTTGGCCAAAGTGGGTGCTGTTGTCTGAAGTAGTAGAACACGAGACTATGGAACGGAGGGTCGTGAGTTCGAGCCCGCGCTGAGTCATGAAATATTGTGTTGAATTCTTCTAAAACAGTATTAGTGAGTGGTTGTGTTAGTTGTTGCCAGCCTGTTTCAATGATGAAGGCATAGTCACTGGTCACTGAACATAATTGGCAGCGACTGACACTATCATGTACTAAAAGCAGAGTAACAGCACCCACCTTCGTCGGCCCTGTAGCAAATATTAGCCGTCGAAGTAAAAGGTTGAAATAGCTACAAAAACAACTGTCTATCTTCTCATCTTTCCTAATCTGTCCCCTCGTTTTCAGTTCCGGCGAAATGCATTGCATATATAGGGGTCATCCCCTTAGTGCTGGTCCTACTCCTAAAAAAAAAGAAAAAGTGATTCCATACTGGAGATCCTCCCGCGGTCCTTCTGTTTAAAACTATTGTGGTTTTATTTTTCAGCTCTGCTTTTCCGTTTAAGATTTTTTGATACTTCAGGACATTTGACTCAAGTTCGCCTAACTTCACTGATTCGTCCGAGCTGGATACTTCAGATTCATTATCATTTGCATCTTTTGTAGAACTATGTCCTGATATTTTAAAATAGTTTGTAATGTTATTCTCACTCATTTTACACTTTATATTACAAAACACTAAAAATATGTGAGCCAGTAACAACGAAAATTTAAACACAAATGAAATTGTTTTAATGTCGCTAACGTCGATTGAAGTATCAGTGTGACCGATTTCTTTTTAATTATGTAAAAATGGCAGACAATACTTTTGTTTAATAAAATGATTGTGGATTTCACGGTTTTCCTTTACACTTTAATTAATTTTATTTTTATTAATTTGAATGAAAATAACACTTTTCAAATTTAATATGAGAAATTATTGTATTGATCTTTGACATTTATGCACAACTGCAGATAACTTTGACATTAAAATAAGAATAATGTCAAGGTTAAACCTATCGTTGGTCTCAAGTATGAATGCCATAACTAACTTTTTTTGGACATATACAACTCTGTATCTCATACGAATGAATTATAAAAAAATTATTTTACACTGGAATCTGAAATTTGTTTCAAAGACTTTGTATTTCAAATCGAATTACATAGTAACCGATGTGCATATAACATTAGCTGTTAACTCTGTTCAATGACTGAAAATTGTTACTAGTCGTTGTTGTGAATACTTTTAGTAACAACTATTAACAAATACATTCGTTTTGACTTAGCTGCACAATCAGCTTTTCACGATTTTTTGTTTTGCCGTTAAATTAACAAATTTCAGTTATGGTATATTAATAGTATAGTTATATTATATTTAGGTCAGCAGTAGTGAAACTGCTTTAAAGCTTTAATCAAGTTTCAAAAACCTTGGCATTTTTGTCAATTATTAGGTTTACCGTTGACAATATATTATGGGTTCATAGAATGTTACGTCAAACTCAATATGCAAATTTATTTTCTTTTTTAGAATTGCCAGTCAAATGAAAAAAACTATTTTGTGAATAGGATAATATACAAAAACTGGTCGTATAATTTGTAAATTTTTGGATATATTTGATAGTTTGGCTGTACAGCATTTAAAAGCGACTCCGGTAACACTGATAGGTATACATGAATTTATAGCTGTAAAAAAAGTCGGCAGCATAACGGAACAAAAATTTCATGTTGTACCATGAAGGGATGCCAGACTATTTTAAAAAGGGGCATGTATGTATATCAGCATCGCGCCATTATTATACAATACGCCAATAATTTTACGTCAGTACCTGCCATATGGCCTAAACTGACGGTGCTCTTAACACCGGGTGAAAAAATAAGTGTTACCAGCACCCCTCTTAGAACACAAGATCCACACGAAGGCGACCTCGGGTCGCCCAGGTGGCAATTTCTAGACATGATTTGGTAAGTCCCATGATCTAGCACCTTGCTGAAGTGCCGATCCTATCTAGATGATCTTAATTCTATGAACTACAAGAAGTCGCCCAATAGAATTTTATTTGTTGATTCACAACAATACATAGGTTTTGCTACTATCAGCCAGACCGAAGTCCAACCCAATGGTTGAAACATCAATCCTTATCTGACAAACCTTCCACCAAGTTGGTTACCACAGCCACCACGTGTACTTCCGAGGGAGACCTCACCAATATCCAGCCGCAGTAAACTGCGGGACTTGTACTGGATCCCGTGGCACCAGTTGTAACTACTTGTAAAGTTTCGAAAGCCAAACCAGTGGAGGTTCTATAAACTTTCTATCGACTTCGGTTTAATTTCTACCCAAACCCAGGTGTTGCCTCACCTGCCAATTCTTACTCAGGCTCGTAGGCGAACCTACTTCTTTTAGATTCTTATATGAACATCCGTTCCACTGTTTTAGTGATTGGGCAGTAACATATAAGTTTTACGGGGCTACCTGCAAAAGTTATGCCTGAAAAACAGAATAACCCCTCGAAAGCCAACCATAATAGGTTTTAACTTTCTATTGACTTTTGAACTCTTAATTAGTTCGAGGCGTCCTTAGACCTCCTTTCTTATTTTCCCCGGATCTGTGCTGGAGCGAGGCCCGACATCATAGCCAAGCTCCCCAACGGCACCCCCAGGGGAGCCATTATTATACAGCAAAACTATGTTATGTCGAGTTCTAGGTTTAATAACTAATAGCCCCAAACATAATTGATTAATTTTTCATATTGTAATATATCGCCAATGTAATATTAGATGGTGGCACAATATATGGCCAAAACCAAAAGGCTTTTGATTTTTATTTTACAATCACTTTTTACAGTTCACTTTTTTCTGCTTAACTAAATTTGACAATTCAGAAGCATGTACACTAACAAAATACATGTTCTTTATACAGAGTTGCATAAATAAGTTCACATTATTGAATTCGCCTTGCTATGGGTGTTCGAGTATCTTGATCAGCTGTCAAAATTTATGTTTGTATGTTCTTCAGCTATTCTTTTGGACATATTCTTCGTCGCTTTTGTCTTTTTTCATCATCAATGCATTCCACAATAACAATTAATGCAAAAATTGTCGGCGGCGCGGCTTGAGCCGGCTAAGCCGTCTCGGCGCAGGTCTCTGCTGGCTGCTGTAAGAGCCATACCTCTTATATCATCACTTCATTGTATAGTACTATTAATGCATTTACAATTACAAATTAAACTTGTTCAGAATCATTCAATATAAAACTTTTTTACATTTTAGGTATTTAATATCTTAATCGAATGCAGAACACATATTATTTTCTTTTTTCTACTCTACCACAATTTTTTACTTTTTTCTGCTTAACTAAATTTGACAATTCAGAAGCATGTACACTAACAAAATACATGTTCTTTATACAGAGTTGCATAAATAAGTTCACATTATTGAATTCGCCTTGCTATGGGTGTTCGAGTATCTTGATCAGCTGTCAAAATTTATGTTTGTGTGTTCTTCAGCTATTCTTTTGGACATATTCTTCGTCGCTTTTGTCTTTTTTCATCATCAATGCATTCCACAATAACAATTAATGCAAATATTTTTCTTTTTGCAGTCATTGCAGTATAAGTTTTTAAATTTAATATAAAAACCTTATTATTATTCGTTTATTTAATCTGCAAAATAAATTCTAAGACTAAATTTATATATATTGGCATTGGCTGCGTTGACCACCAGCCCTATAAATATATAAAATTGACATTTGAATAGCAATCTTTCAATTCAGTTTATGAGGTGTGTGGCCAAGAATCACTTAAATTGAAAGACTCTGTGACAAGTCAATTGAAACGTGTATGGGGAGCTTAACACTGTTTTCAGTAACATATAATTTAATGTAATTCAGAGCAGATGATTTTAAAAAAAGGAAAAAAATAACTACTCCAGTCTTTCTGCCGACTTACCGATACTTATTTGGTAAGCATTAATGAAGAAAAACTAGAAAAACGACGGCCCATCCGGAGTCATTCCGGTACTGTCGTCCAATTTTATTTCAATATATAAGAAGTCTTTAGAAATAATCGTCTACCGTAAGAAATATCAAAAAAGAAATTGATAAACCGAATTTTTCTGTCTTCGAAATAAAGTTGAAGTAGAACCAGCACTCAGGGAGTGCCCGCCAAATATGCAGTCGGATCTATAAAAGAGGGTATTGAGAGGACAGATGAGAAGATAGAGAATTTTTGTAGGTATTTTTGGCATTACTTCGCAGAGGAATTTTCGCTATAACGCCAACGGAGGCACCCTCCTTAGTACATGATGGTGCCTTTTAGTACATGATGGTGCCAATCGCTATCAGTCACTAAGACAGGACGAAAACAATTAACATAACAATGCACTAACGCTGATTAGAAACTTTCGACACCATATTCAAGACGTAGAGTCCAACTCGGGATTTTCAGCTTCTTACTCGCGTCTTAACTACTTCAGCCTCAGGTTGAAGAAACTTACGATGAAAACACGCTACCAAAGAAAAACAGATTATAAGAGAAAAAATGAAGAATCATAAGCAGACATTTTTAAAAAACTTGGTATAAAAATCAGGGACCGAAAATAACTGTTGCGTAAATAAAGTTACGCAAAAATGCCCTTTCTATGCATTTGGGAATTTTTAACCGTAACCAATTACTTTGAGAAAAATAGAATTTTGGTTATAAACAACCATTACACTATGTTTCAAAGGCCTACTTTTTCCGTGCGAAATTAATATCTTTTTAAATATTAAACTTTTTAGAGCAAAATTGAAAGCGGAGCTAAAGCAGGCATTTTTAAATAAATCTAAAAAAAATTAACCCATTGGTGACCAATAAGATGCAAAAAAAAACAGTAATAAATAATTTATTTTATTATTATTTTTTTTTATAAAAAAATTGTTTTATTTTAGTTTTGGATAAATCTAATCATTGGTGGCCAATTATATGTAAAAAAATTATTTATTTTATTATTTTTTTAATAAAAAAAATATTTTACTTTAGTTTTCAGTTAAATTGATTGTATCAGTTAACTGCAATTCGTTTGGAAGACACATTTGACTCAAAAAATTTATTGAAGTAGCGGGTAAAAATTCTCCTTGTTCGTAGTGGTTTCCTTCGTCCACATTTGCATTTATAACATTGGAACTTAGAAGCTCTACAACTTCACGTGGAAGGTTTAAAGGTTTATGTTGTTGCATGCGCCTGCTTAAGTATTTTGTCGAAATTATTGGATCGGATGTATCTAAGGCTCTGTTGAAAACATCTTGAAGATTGTTTGTTCTGCTGTTTTTCCGAGCATGATGCAATCTGTCGGATTTATAAATCTTATGGCGCGATTCCGCTGCCGATTCACTAAAAACACCAATTGGCAAAATAGTGTTCTCTATAACTTGCTTGGAATGAATTAAAACCTTGTGAACAGTGGAGGTCATTGGAAGCCAACGATATAAATCTTGTATCATCTTTGCTGTTTGGAAGCAGTATGTTTCAAACTTGTTTGGATTTATGGCAAAGCTACACGACAAACAGTTTTTATTTCGAAAGTGATCTTCTCTTCTTCTACTTTTTGCCCATTTTGTTTCTAGATACTTGCAGAAAAGACGTACCTTCTCCACCAACATTTTTTCGCAATCATCGTCCATCTCAGACGCATCAACTTTATTTAAGACATACTGGACAACTATATCATTTTTTGAGTTTTTTGAGGGATCTTTTAACCAAATTTCAAAAAGTTCGATTTTTTTCAAAGTATAAGAATCTACAAAAAGTGATATTATTCGGATAGTGCAACTTTGAGCAATATGAGATAAATCCTAGTAAATGAACCAAACTTTAGTCTATTCAAATATGTTTACATTTGGTTTGCCAAACGTTAACATTTTTTTAAAGGGTTACATGAAATTAAAATTTTGAAAAAACCCATTTGCTTAAAGGTTATTTTAAAAAATTAATTTTTCAAAATCAAATTTTATATATTTTCAAAAATTTATGAGAAAAAACTTAAGTACTTACATGACAGATTATTCTGCATTACAAATTATTTATAAAATTTTAACACAATTTTCACAATATTTGCTCAAACTTTTGATTTAAAATTAATATTTTACAAAAATGTTTCAACACGTATGGCAACAATGACTTTGACTGCGCGCTGTCAAATAGTGTTTTGTATTTTTCAAAAAAAAATTGTCAATTTGTTTGAATTGGAGTGTTAGAAACTGCTTGGCAAAAAAACAAAGCTATATTGATAGTTTTGAAATTTGAATTTCGCACGGAAAAAGTAGGTCTTTGAAACATAGTGCAATGATTTATCCAAAACTAAAATAAAACAATTTTTTTATAAAAAAAAAATAATAAAATATATTATTTACTACTGTTTTTTTTTGCATCTTATTTGTCACCAATGAGTTAATTTTTTTTCGATTTATTTAAAAATGCCTTCTTTAGCTCCGCTTTCAATTTTGCTCTAAAAAGTTTAATATTTTAAAAGATATTAATTTCGCACGGAAAAAGTAGGTCTTTGAAACATAGTGCAATGGTTTGGGGTGCAATTGCTGTTAAGTTAAGTTAATTTATTGAGCCTTGTTTTGTATAATAATAGGATATGAAAGATGTGTATAACAATTTTGAAATATTTACGATTGAAATGTAATGTCTTAAAAACTATGTTATGAATATTACAGTACCAAACTTTTTTTTTTTTTTTTTTTTTTAGGAGTAGGACCAGCACTCAGGGGATGACCCCTATATATGCAATGCATTGCGCCGGAACTGAAAACGAGGGGATAGTATTGAGGAGACAGATTCGGAAAGATGAGAAGATAGACAGTTTTTTTTTTTTTTTTTTTTTTTTTTTTTTATAGCTATTTCAACCTTTTACTTCGCCGGCTAATTTTTGCTACAGGGCCGACGAAGGTGGGTGCTGTTACTCTGCTTTTTAGTACATGATAGTGTCAGTCGCTGCCAATTATGTTCAGTGATCAGTGACTATACCTTCATCATTGAAACAGGCTGGCAACAACTAACACAACCACGCACTAATGCTGATCAGAAGAATTCAACACAATGTTTCATGACTCAGAGCGGGCTCGAACTCACGACCCTCTGTTTCATAGTCTCGTGTTCTACTACTTCAGCCAACAGCACCCACAAACATAAGAAGTAAACATTTAAAAAAAAAAAACATTATTTTAAATTGACAACGCATTTGCTTCCGATGCTAACAATTTCGTGAGTGTATAACTCTAAAAAATAATCACAGACTTATTGTTAAAACTTAAAAACTACATATAAAAAATTCTATAAAATATGAACAAAAACAAATAAAAAAAAATTCTATAATTAACCTCTGTGTGAACCTGGATAAGATATTTTAAAGAATTCCGAAGACGAATTAGCTAAGTCAATCAAGTCATTTTGCATACCAAGGGGAGATAAATAACTGGTATTAGTCCAATTGAAACTATGTTGAGACAGAATAATGTTCTTAATAATATCATTTTCATGGATATGTAATCTATGAATATAATTTTTAATTATTTTAATAACATAAGAACTTAAAGGAGTTATTATTGATTCCCCATAAATTACAGCGTTTGCAAATCTTTTCGTACGAGAAACAAAGTTTTTACCAATACATGAACGTAATATCATTCGCTCAAAAATTTCGAATTTATTCATTATTGAAGGTGAAATAGTAAACCATATCGGAAATCCGTATAAAAGCACTGGCCTTAAACAAGTTTTATAAATTAACAATTTTGTTTTAACAGGAAGAGACTTATGCGATAAAATTCTTCCTATACAATGTTTCACTTTGTAAACTTTATTTAATACAAATTTACCATGGTCATTAAATTTAAAAAGTTTATTAAAATAAATACCAAGGTATTTAAATTTATCTTTGAAAGGAATATCAACACCATTCAAAAAAAGTTTCAATCTCTTGCTTTGAGGAACAACAAAATAAGCGCATTTTTCGGAGGCATTTCTCAAATAAATTGCTTCACTTTTTGAAGCATTAATTCTAATGCCCCAAAAATTATAGAAATCATTCACTTTATTTAAATGACCAGACACAATTTGAAGTGCTGTTATAGGTGATTCATGATGAGCGTAAAGTAATGAATCATCAGCATAAAGTATACCAGTTGAGTTTGAAAAATTATGAGGAAAATCCGACATTAGAATATTGTATAAATGAGGAGCTAAAATAGAGCCTTGTGGAACTCCACAAGCAACATGTCCAAACTCAGAAAAGGAATTATTCAATTGTATACAAAAACGTCTATTATTGAAAAAACTTTTAAAAAGTTTAATTACGTGATGATCAAAACCAATTGTAGACATTTTGAAGAGAATTGCATTATGAATAGCTCTATCAAAAGCCTTTTCTACATCAAGTGAAATTGCAACTGTACAACATCGCTGTCTCAAATTACAAACTACATCATTCTGGAATTTTGATAAAGCGTCAACGGTAGAATGACCTTTTTTAAAACCAAATTGTAAATTTGGAATATAATTATTATTTAAATTTAAATCCATTTTTTCACGAATAATTTTTTCAAATAATTTACCTAAATTTGATAATAAAGAAATTGGTCTTAGATTATTGATATCAGAAGAACTAGGAATCTTTTTAATTGGAAAAAGTTTGGAAATTTTCCAACTATTTGGAAAATATGCATTATTTATACAGTTGTTAAAAACTATAACCAAAAATTCAAATGCTTTAATTGAAAAATTTTTTATTAAAAAATTGGAAATATTATCAATACCTGCTGATTTTTTGTTGTTCAACTCTTTAGTAAGAGAAAATAAATTATCTACATTTATAAATCGATTGCAATTTTGAATATTTAAAGATGAAAAAGAATCACTGAAAGTAAATAAACTACTCTGATCCAAAGTGTTTACAAAATTATCAATTTCAGAAGAATCTCTATCTAAGGAATTCCCACTATAAACCTCTGCAAAATGATTTCTTAATATATTTAATTTATTGCTGTCATTTTCAATAATTAAACCATTAACTGATAAATCATTAATAAATGTCTTTCTTTTATATCCTAAAATGTTATAAACTTGTTTATGTGCTTGAGGACCCGGACCAATTTTTTCAAGAATTTTACTAAAATTTTTAATATTTTCCTTGCTAACTTGTTCTTTAATCAAAATGTTCAAAAGCTAAATTTGCTTTGAAATAAGCTTGTAGCGATAATTATATCTATTTAATGTTGTATTATAAATCGTCTTCAGTTCTTTTTGCCAGTTGTATTTTATTTTAAATAGGTTTTTCACAAATTTAGAAGGAACAAATTTATTAGATTTAAGTTCAATTTTCTCAGAATGAACATCACAGCAAAATTTCACCGCCGAAGTAAATTCGTCAATATAAAAATCAATTTCAGTATTCAATAAGTTACTTACTGAAGGGGGAAAATTTTCTAAAAGTAGTGTTGTCAAATCATTCTTAAAAACATCCCATTTGGTATTTTTGTATGAAGAGAATGAAACCGGAGGAATCATAATGAACTCAAAATCTAAGAATTTCAAATTTAAATTTAAAGGAAAATGACCAGAAAAGGAAGATAAAGTAGATACATTGTAGTTTGGACTAATAAGATCAACAATATTAGAACTCAAAAGAAAATGATCTAAAAACGCGGACCCGTTAGGATAAGAAGGCACAAAGTCGCAAAGTCTAACAAATGAGTGAGAGTGGGGATTTAACCAATTATTAAATAATTGACCATTTGAATTGGTCAAACTATCCCCCAAGATATACTTTTAGAATTAAAATCCCAACCAATTATTAGAGCATCAAAATCGTTTGAAAAATTTGCAATGTTCATTAACCCATTTTCAAATTGAACAGCATTGAAATTGCACGGAATATAAACGGAACCAATTAAGATTTTTTTAATAATATTATTTATATTTACACGCACCTCAATAAAAATATGGGGAAACAATAAACCAGAAATTTCTAATTTAGAAAAATAATAATATTTTTTTATGGCAACACCAACACCTTGTGAAGTGAAATCTCTAACAAAAATATAATTATCTAAATAAACTTTATGAAATGATTTAAGATGCGTTTCTTGAATAAAAGCAAAATCAACGTTATTTAAATTAAGAACATTTGCTAAATCTAGTCTTCTCCTAGTCTCTACAAGAGATCTAACATTATATGTTAACATTTTAAATACATTACGGACCATATGTTAAAATAACTTATTTAAAAAGACTTTTACATTCGGAAATTGCCTCAGATTTCGACAAAGACTTGAAACTCTTCATAAAATTCATAATTCGAACCTCCAATGAATCAGGTTCACATAAAATTATAGCTAATTTCAAAAATTCATTAACAATATTAGGTTTGTTTGAAATTTTACTACAGCGATAACATTGTACTACTTTCTGATTTTTCTTTGGCTTTTCCCAAGTAACTACCTGATTCAAAACAAATCGAATACCAGTTAAATCATTTAAGCGTTTGCCCTCTTTAAGTGAAATTAAGAAAAGCCCAGTTCCTAAATTTTTTTTTTTTTAAAAGATGTTTTAAATTTTGAGACGGAATGAATTGTTTCAGGTGCAATTTTCTTTAAGTCAGATTCAATATCCAAGATATTGGTATCAAAATAAAGACTACGTAATACTAAAGATTGACGTCTCAATTCCAAAGGTGTAAATGAATAGGAATCAATATTTTTATCCCTAAGAATTTGCATCATCTCTGAATGAGCTGAAACATCACGTAAATAAAGTTTACTTTTAAAATTACTTTTGTTTACTATTTTAAAATCAATACCCTTAACTTTTAATTGATCGACCAAAGATTTAATGTTACACGATAAAGAAATATTGATGGACAAAATTGTTTTATACTTTTCAGTTTTTTCGTCTTCGGAATCATTTCTACATTATTGATTGTATTTGATTCAACATCCAAATTCTCAAAAATTGCAAACCTATTTTGACTAGAAGACGGTCTAATGTCAACTTCTGCAGATTTAAAATTAGATAAATCGACCTTTAAATTCCCCTGAGAGTTTCTTTTGTATTTTTTATTTCTGGTAAATTCAAAATCAGTATCACCTGAATAATTCGCCATATCACAATTTTCATCTTGAGGAAACTGGAGAGCGCATCATTATTCGAATGTTGCAAAGATAAATTTTGTCTAAGTGTGAATCCAAATTAAAGGCATCATCACTCACAATATTAAAAGAGACACCAGAATCAATGACTGAACGACGAAGATTTGAAGACGTCCCAGAAGCATTATTAATATTTGACGGAAGGTTTTTATCATAATCATGAAGATTAGATTTGTCCCACATTTTATCAGGAGGTTTCTTCAATTGCTTTACTGAAGGAATTAGGGGTTTATCCATTTCACCAATAAAATATATAAAGTTTGTTTTTCTTTTTTTTTTAATGAAAATTCAATAAAATATAATAATAAAATATTATTTTTTGATAGTCACGTCTGCTTTCTATGAATATTCAATAAAAACTCGTGTGGTACTTTAATGCATTTCAAATAGAAAATAGAAAATAAATGAAGATGTGCAATGCTGAGAAATATGAAGTTCCTTCATTATGTTTATTATTATCGGAATTATAGGCTTTTGGATTTGTACGGCCCTTACGGATTACAACACTCTTTTTATTATTGAGTGTGTTAAAATTCCGCATTCTGTCATGTTTCCGATTTATTACCTTTTCAGCGGTTGGTTCCTCGCTCTCTGGAAATTCTTGAAAGGGGAACGAAATATTGACTGACTCAGTTGGAACAGATTGCTCTGGTACAACTGTTTGTAAAAGGTTTTGCTTAGAACCAGCGTTGCCATTTGCCAAGTTTTTCCTTTTTTTGCAAGTTTTTTGAGATGCATAAAGTTTTTGAATTATATGCAGTTTTTCCAAGTTTTTTTTTATTAATTTAAAGTTTTGAATTAATTTTATGAATAGATGGATTGACGAGATAATGCACATTAAACAATGAAACGACCTTATATTTTTCACTCCCTTTAAGAATTTTGATTTGTTTTTACTCCACCCAAAAACAATGCCGGTGTAGTTATTTTAAATTGAAAGTTTGCAAATTACTTCGTTGTGAATTTTGTTTTAAATTCAGAAAGACATGATAAATATTCAAAGGCACAAACCAAACTCAACATCAGATTTTAGTTATACATCTTACACAGCAGAGCAGAACAGCTGTTTTCGAAAGCCGCAATGCTTTCATCATCAGTGAATTTAATTTTATTTTTTATTATTTATATATATCACGTTTAATATACATATGTATGTATAGGTACATATTATGTATGCAATGTTTTTTATGTTTTGTATTACTTAGAAAAATACGTTTTTTTTGTTAATAAAATATTTTTAATAAAAATGAAATCTAATTTTGTATTTTCGTTTATTATTTTGTCATATTTAAAGAAAAAGTTTTTGTAATCAAAAAAAAGTTTCTTTTTCTGGAATGGCAAGTTTTTTGAAAAAAAATGGTAACGCTGCTTAGAGCTAATATGTATTTGTGTTAACTTCGCTGTCTATTGCTTCAGTAATTTTCCCTACTCGTAATGAGGATTTTAAAGTATCATTTTGAATCTTGCATTTAGCTTCTATGGAATTATGGTTAGTTGGGGCGCAGCCTAGTTGGTATTGCCGGCCCCCTGGTCGTTTCCATCGTTCAGCTTATTATAATTTTTTTTACTAAAGCAATTTGCTTCTAGATGCCCTATTCTAGAACACCACCTACATTTCATTTTTCTTTTATTTGTGTTGGTTACCAGAATTTTGGATATTGGACAGGTGTCCCTTTCATGTCCATAGGAGTTGCAATTTCCGCAATAGGGAGTGTTACGACGCTGCTTACAGTCAGCATAGGTGTGGTTAGATTTATTGCAGAAACCACATTTCGTCACGTATTGTGGCAACTTAGTTTGTCTATTAAATGGTTGCGTAGCAGGGGTATTAGTTTGCTCCTGCTGTTGCAACATTGAGTCTCGAAATTAGGTCTGAGTAACCTGTGGGTTGAAACTAGGTGTTGTTGGATTTAAAACATTATAACTAGGTAACCCTATGTTCTTATATTGGTTTGGCCACTGATTTCGGTTTTGAGTTTGCATTAGGCCATATTGCGAATGAATTTGACTAAAGTCATTCACATTAAATGGATTATTACAAAATTGATGAGGTAATTTAGTCTGCGGGTTTAAAACTGATGGCACTTGGGTATTTTGTAGAATTTGCATTTGAGGGTATATTCCTCCCAATTGCATGTACTGTGGTTGTAATAAAAGAGATGTTTTTAGAGCAGTGTCCACAAGTTTATCTAACTCTGTTTCGGTGCCGCAATGAAGGATCTGCCAGTCCCATTTTGAAAGATGTTACCATTTCGCTTATTAGGCCGACGGACTCTTCTTCACTGTAGCTTCCTTGTATTATTTCCCTGGATAAATTTGTGTCAAAAGTCTTCTTGAGAAGGACTTGATATAAGCTGACGCGACTGCTTGAGCTCCACTACAACGCTATTTAAGGACCTTGCTGTTAGATAGGTGTTTTTTATTAACTTTATTATATATCTTTCAGTGTTTTAACATTATTGCCTCGAATAAGCTCAAATACATCGCCAACGAGCCTTGTAGAAAGTAATGAGACAAAAATTTCTTCATTTGTTCTGCCTATACAGTCAAACGCAAGTTCGCAAGCATTTACGAATTCATGCACCCTACTTGATAATTCAGGTGTTCGTGCTCCTGAAAATTGAGGTACTATCCCAGCTATCGTTTCGTAAGACATAGTTTTATTTGGCGTACACTGTACTGGGCACCTTTTTGTTTTAATATTAGATATTTCAGTTTCGACTTCTACTGATACATATAAATTTAATTCCTCTAACTCCGTTCTCAAAACTTTAATTAACGATTCCTTTTCATCTACTTTATTACTAAGGTTTAATACTTTACTCTCTAGTTCAGTATGTGTTTCTGCATTTGCCCGCAACTGTTGTATTTCCTCTTTGCAGTTAGCTATGAATTCTTTTTATTCTTCTAAATTATTCTTGAGTTCGTTTACCCTTATAAAATTTTCCTGAATTCTTTTGGTAAGTAGTTCTATAGTTTGTTCCGCTTCCTTGCTGTATGATTCAAATTCTAATTGGTTTTTCTTAAAGTTGTCTATTTCTTTTACTGCTTCCTTTACTTTTATTTTAAAATTTTTTATTTCTTCTGATTGCTTATTTTTATTTTCAGCAATAACCTTATTTGGTTCGACCAAAATAGCATCTGTCGTTTCTAACCTAGTAAATTTACCCCACACTGACGAGATTTGTGTTCGTACCAGTTGATACACTTCTTTACTAGTAAAACTTTTTATTTCCCCTAAAAGAGCCTCGTTAAACCGGTTTATTTCCGAATCCTGATCTTTTTTCTCTGTTTTATATTGTTCGATTTCGTCCCTAAGCTCTTGAATTTTCCGTCGATCTTCTGTTGCCATTTAATGACTTGCAACAGGTTAGGACAATAATAGAAATAGTAAATGGGATTAATTGAATAAATTAGTACACTTACCCCTTAATTTTAATCATTTGCTCACCATATTTTTTATCAATTCGTCCAACTTACTAAGGTTAATTTCAAAACTTCTTATTGATATTTTTTGTTTTATCGAATTCAAAATTTTTTTTTGTAATTCTAATTATATCAACAATAGTGCTTTCATATTTTTCTCTGTATGGGTTTGATTTACCTCCTTTATGTTTTAATGTATTTCATATAAATTTTATACACAAATTCAGGGAATTCATTTGTAGTTTCAATGTTTGAATCACGGTTTAAATATTTTTAATTAGCAAATCACTTATAACATACTTATTCACCAACATGTATAAACTTAGTTTTTTTCACAACCATCATCTCATGTCATTTATTTATTAAAATTTTTATTAATATTCTTCCTGTACAATTAGGCAGTATTTTAGCAGGATCGCCAAAAATGATGGGTTTTATTATTTGTTTTAAGGAATACACTGCTCAGCTTTCTGTTCTGTTCTAGACTCCCTTACTTCTTTAGACCAAAAGCCTTATAATACTTTTTATTATACCCTCCAAAAAAGAATTTGGAGGGTATATTCACTTTGTCATTCCGTTTGTAATGCATCGAAATATCCATCTCAGACCCCATAAAGTATATATATTCTTGATCAGTGATGAAATCTAAGACGAACTGAGCATGTCCGTCCATCCGTCCGTCCGTTCGTCTGTAGAAATCAGGATTCAGTCGAAAAGAGCTAGACTCTTGAAATTTGGCATAAATATATTTTAAAACTTAGAGCAGGTTAAGTTCGAAGATGGGCTAAATCGGGCAAGGGGGAAAAAAGTTCCCCTAAGAAGAACTAAACCAACCCAGAAAAAACAACATAAATTTTAAAGTTTTTTGGTTATTTTGTTAAGCAAACGATATATTTTTATGTCAAATACGGTCCAACGCCTTAAACTTGGAGCCATTAAATAAAAATATTTTTTGACCCCGCCCACTTCAGTGGGCGTTATTATAGGCAAAAATAGCATAAAAATTTAACAAATTGTTTTACTTAAGCCTACATTCCTTAAAAATAACACTTTTAAGCTTTAATGACGAAGCTGAGACGAATCCTGGTACTACTCTGCCCTACCCCCTCCTTCCCCTTCTCCCCCTAAATGACCCTACCAAAAAAAAAATTTTTTTTTTTAATTTTGTATATAATCATCCCAAGCATTTATCTTTAGAGTTTTATGACTGCCGATTTCTGCCCTACCCCCCCCCCCCTCTTCCTTTGCCCTCTAAATGACCCTACCAAAAAAAAATTTTTTTTTTAATTTTGTATATAATCATCAAGCATTTATCTTTAGAGTTTTATGACTGCCTGTTGCTGCCCTACCCCCTCTTCCCCCTTTGCCCGCTAAATGACCCTATTAAAAATAAATAAAAATTTTTTTTAATTTTGTGCATAATCATCCCAAGCATTTATTTTTAGAGTTTTATGTCTACCTGTTTCTGCCCCACCCCCTCTCCCCCTTTGCCCTCTAAATGACCCTATCAAAAAAAAGAAATTTTAATTTTGTATATAATTATCCCAAGCATTTATTTTTAGAGTTTTATGACAAAGGTGAAATGTTTCCCCCACAGCCCTTGCTAGAGCGACCCCGCCAAAATACAGTTTTTATACCCTCCAAAGAGAATTGTGATGAAGTCTAAGACGGTCTAGCAATGCCCATACGTTCGTCTGTGGAAAACATGATATTGTATATATTTGAACCCCGCCCCCTTTAGTGGGCGTTGACGTACGATATTATATAACGGAACTCTGTCCCACCAAGTTAAACATTTCAAATTCACTTACTAAATATTTGGAGGGTATTTAAGATTCGACCCGGTCGAATATAACGTTTTTACTTGTTTGTTATTAAAATTGATTTGGCACGTTCTGCTGGTCAGCAAAGCGACATTTAGGTCAAACTTTCAACACATTTCAACAATACACAATATTTGCAAAATTGCACTTTATATAAAATAATTATTTAAAATACGTTGAACCCTAGCCAGATCCATATATAAATCCATACCGTAAACAGTTCAAGAAGGATATATTGGAAACAATTTGTTACGTTAATAAAGGTACACGAATTACTTTGTTTTTTAACTTTTTTTATATTTCCTTCGATTAAATTGCAGATATTTTCACTATACTCGTATATGGACATGAATGTTGTATTATATTTATATATTAATCAAATAAAAAACACGAAAATTAAAATCTGTATAGCTTTTTTTAAGCTATCTATCTTTTTTAACAAGAAGAATATTGCATTTTATATGAGAGGAGGGCGGTGCTGTTGGTAGATTCTAGATGGTTTTGATTTTACTTTCAAATTAAGCAGACGTCTTTCTTTGAAACAAATATTCAAATAGAAAAATAAATTTTCTTGTAAAAAAAATTTTTTTTGCTGTCATATAAATTGAACATTATTTTTATATAAGGATAAAATAATAATTTGATATTATAAAACATTATTCCATCAAACGGCTTAAAGTTGATGAGTAGTTCTCACGATGAAATGGACCATCAAGAAAAATTACCTCCAAATGAAAATCTGAATAAAATGGGTTCGAAAATAAATTTGAGCAATTTAACACAAAGCAACACTACCACCAATATAATGAGCAAAATAAATTCTTCTAAATTGCATCTGGTTGATGAGAAAGAAATAGAATTTCAACAAGTGAAGCATGGAGCTAAACGACCAAGAGTATCTGCAAGTAAAATACAACCGGACGTCTCCACTTTTAGAACTTCTGGTTTAGACAATAACCGTTTTTCTATTTTGGGTCAGATTAACATTGATCAAGAAACTGAAAATTCTCACAAAGATAAACGAGACGAAGAAACGATGAGGGATTTAGGTAAGAGTGGAAAAATTTCCTTTGTTCCTCCTATTATTTTATATAACACCAATGTTAAAAAATTGGTTGACCAGCTTAGTAAAAAAACGTGTCTTACAAAATTATTAATAAGAGCAAAAAGAAAAGCAAGCTTTTTTTGCGAAGATATGTCTGCACATCTTGAGATGATGGAATTACTTAACGCTCAGGGTGTAGAATCGTATTCTTTTACGCCGCCGCAGTTAAAAAAGATATCTGTCGTATTAAGAGGGCTCTATTACTTAACTGATATTACTGATATCAAAAATTCACTGGAAGAATTGATTCCTGAAACTGTGGATAAGGTCACTAAATTTAAAACTCAAGCTTCAGTAAAGGGTGGTTATGAAACCGATTTATTTTTGATCACTCTTTTTCCTGGAAAAAAGAAAGATGATTTGATTCGTATAAAATATTTATTTGATCAATCTGTGATTTGGGAAGCACCTAAGTCCAAAGAAAGGGAAATTCAATGCTATCGCTGTCAAATGTGGGGTCACACGTCCCATAATTGTAACAGGAAGATACGTTGTGTTAAATGTGATCAGGATCATGTTCCAGGGGAGTGTTTAGTTGAAAAGGGCAATGGTTCGGCGCCTGTTTGTGTAAATTGCAAAGAAACTGGTCATAAGGCTAATTTTAGAGGATGCCCTTATTTTAGACAATATAAGCACAATAGGAGAGATTTATTGAATTCTTTTATTGAAAAAAAATCTCAACAGGTAAAAAGAACCTAAAGTGTAAAACAAGCAACTTTCATGATGAAAAAAGTAAGGCTCGTAGACCAGCTATAATTGATAAATTCCGTGAAATATCGGAATATTTTGGTAAGGGAACTTTGGAATCTAGGGTTTCGAAATTTTTACGTGTCTATAGGTCAATGCCAATGGACGTTGCAAAAGAGGAGTACAACAGGCTCCTACAGGAGGTATTTGCGCAATATGGCCCGTAATTCGCTAAATATAGTTACCTTTAATGTCAGGTCTCTAATTGAAACCAGTAGAAAATTAGAATTGAACAAAATGCTTTTAGACAATGAAATAGATGTGGCTTTTCTTCAAGAGGTTAGGGTTTCAAAGGGATTCGATATACTTTTACACAATTTTAACTATGTAAGAGATGATTCTGCTTTAGGAGTAGCAATTTTCATTAGAAAAAATATTAAATTTAGTGCTGTTAACATTTCTAATCTGAAATTTTTAGGTTCTTTTGTGGAAATAAGACTAATCTCCTCTCCCCATTCTAAAATGATTCTTCTAGGAAGTCTGTAACTTTCCATCTGCTGACATTTTTTCTAGTCTTGATATCATTTAGAACTCTTCATTATCATATGACAGTACAATTTTAGGCGGAGATCTAAATGCGAGACATATTAATTGGGGTGACAGTATGAATAACTTGAATGGTAGGAGTCTTCTGGATTGGCTTGGGGACTCTGGATTACAATATACGAAGCTTTGTTATATTAGCCCATCATATCCCAACGCATCATCATTTCTGTATCACTTTTTGATTAGCTCGAATATTTTAACTTTCAACCCTGAAAATTTTTCGATCTCTTCTTTCTCTACTTTTTCTGACCACTTTCATATAAATTTACGAATAACACTACCTAGTTTTGACCTTATTGTAACTCCTCCTCGCAGTTTCACATCATATAATAATACAAAGTGGAATAATTTTCAAAGAGATCTTAATAGTGAACTGGCTTTACAACCTATTCCTTCAAATAGAATATTGGAGAACTCTGAGATAGATTTTTACATTGACTTTTTAACATCTGGTATTAATGACGTGGCGGACAGGCATTCTGATTCAATCGAAATAGGTAATAGAAAATTTTTTATTTCTGATGATATTAAAGATCTATTTAGAATTAAAAACGCTTGGCAGAGGAAGTTGAAAACAATATTTCATAGGAATTTCAACAGACGAAACTCTGAATATCTTAATCTTTCAGCACAATTGAATCGACTTAAGATAATTATTAAGGAAAGAGTGGAGATCAGTCAAGTCAATGCATTTAATGATAGGCTGAAAAATATTAGACCAGGTCCAAACGCTTATAGTGAAATTTATAATGCAATTGGCAACAAAAGAAAAATTCACTTTTCTAAGCTTATTGTTAATGACAGAACATATGTAGAAGATTCAGACAAGGTACATCAATTCAGTCAGCACTTTTCATAGATTTACAGAATAAATATACCATCAAATTCTCAAGAGCCTAGTGTTAATTTCCAAATAGAATCCTTCTTGGCTCCAATTCCTGCAAAAATTTTTTATTTTGATGATAATTTTATGTCCCTTACTAATTCTGATTCAACGCTTTTTTTTAATCCTTCTGAGTTAGTTTCTATTATAAGATCTTTAAATTCCAAAAAGTCTGCGGGTATTGATAAGATTTCGAATTTTATTATTAAAAAACTTTCTACAGATGCCTTAAATTATTTGTCCATAATATTCAATAATTGTATTAACAATGGATATTTCCCCCTCATCTGGAAAATAACTCAAATTTATCCTCTTCAAAAAAATCCTAACGTGTTTGATGTAAATAACGCTTTAATTAAATTTCATGAAGATGTGTCACGAAATTTGAGAAGAAAAAGATGCACAGCTGCAGTCTCCCTGGATATAGAAAAGGCATTTGACCGAGCTTATCAAGACGGTATGATCCTTAAGCTGATACGTATAGGATTTGCTCCATTCATAATAGGTTTATTTAAAAGTGTTTTTCAAGATAGGCATTTTTTTGTTCAGATAAACGAAGTTTGTTCTCAGAAAAATCAGGTTTTTAGTGGAGTACCTCAAGGTTCAGTTCTAGCCCCCTACCTTACAACATTTTGGTCTATGATTTCCCCCATTGTTTCAATAATTCTAGCAGCATTCTTTATGCAGATGACTCTCTAATATACGCCCATGACACTTCTCCAGTTTTTGTTCTAGAACGTGTTTCTGCTCACCTTACGGTCATTAACGATTTCTTTAAGTTATGGGGTATAAATATTAATCCTAGTAAATGTGAGGCTATTTGTATAAGGAATCCTTCCGGTAAGTGTCCATATTTTGTTGTTCCTCAAAGTAAACGGTTGAAATTAACTTTAAATAGCATTGAAATTCCTTTTAGAGACAAAGTTAAGTATCTTGGTGTAACTTTTAAGAAGCTCCTTAAATTTAATAAGCACGCATGTATAGTTAAAGCAAAGGCTCAGAAAGTCAAATCAATGTTCGAAAAAGTTTTCATTAAGTCGGGAATCTAAGCTTCTCATATATAAAGTCAGTATCAGATCAGTGTTATTATATGGATTTTTGGTATGGTTTACCATATCACCTACGGTTGCAAAAGAACTTGAAATTATCGAACGAAGTATACTCAGATTATGTATTGATCGCAATTTCCAATATTTTAACAAACGGTTTTCTAATAAATTTATCTATGAAAATTCATATATTACCCCTTTATGTCTTTACGCACTATCTTTAATGAGTAAATTCAGCAGAAAGCTTCAATATCACCCTAACTCGCTAATTTCTGATATTTATGATCAGGAGATTGGTTTAAAATGGTCAGACTGTTTATATATTTCACCAATTGGTGTTATTAATGAGGGCATAACTAATATTCCACTCTTACCTGAATTTTATACACACAATAATTATCTTAATCATCGTGGCTGATGACATTTAATTTAAACATTTTTATACCCTCCAAAAAAGAATTTGGAGGGTATATTCACTTTGTCATTCCGTTTGTAACGCATCGAAATATCCATCCCCATAAAGTATATATATTCTTGATCAGTGATGAAATCTAAGACAAACTGAGCATGTCCGTCCGTCTGTGGAAATCACGATTCAGTCCAAACGAAAAGCTAGACTCTTGAAATTTGGCATAAATATATTTCAAAGCTTAGAGCAGGTTAAGTTCGAAGATGGGCTAAATCGGGCAAGAGGGAAAAAAGTTCCCCTAAGAAGAACTAAACCAACCCAGAAAAAACAACATAATTTTTAAAGTTTTTTGGTTATTTTGTTAAGCAAATGATATATTTTTATGTCAAATACGGTCCAACGCCTTAAACTTGGAACCATTAAATAAAAATATTTTTTGACCCCGCCCACTTCAGTGGGCGTTATTATAGGCAAAAATAGCATAAAAATTTAACAAATTGTTTTACTTAAGCCTACATTCCTTAAAAATAACACCTTTAAGCTTTAATGACGAAGATGAGACGAAACCTGGTACTACTCTGCCCTAAATGACCCTACCACAAAAATTTTTTTTTTTAAATTTTGTATATAATCATCCCAAGCATTTATCTTTAGAGTTTTATGACTGCCGATTTCTGCCCTAGCTCCCCACCTCTTCCTTTGCCCCCTAAATGACCCTACCAAAAAAAAATTTTTTTAAATTTTGTATATAATCATCCCAAGCATTTATCTTTAGAGTTTTATGACTGCCGATTTGTACTACTACAAAATACTGAATGGGCAAAGAAAATCTTTACATTCCAATCCCTGGAAATTTTTTTATATATTTAGTTTGTAATAGACCATTGAGGTTTCCCAAAGCATGAAATAGGTTTAATTTAAAACAACCAAAAAAATAATTGGTTTTTGGTATTAATTATGCGTCGAGAAATAGGTGTGAGCTTACCAGCTCTGGAACCGTATATCTGAAATTTAATACCAATCTATTTAAGTTCATTTCCAATCCAACGGTCCAAGAACGAAGTCTCTATCTCTTCTGGGGCTTGGGAAAACCGATATCACGTACAGACAGACAGACAGACGGACATTGCTTCAGAATATACATACTTTATGGGGATTCAGAATATATATACTTTATGGGGTCCCATATTTATATCGAAGAAATTAAACACGGAATGAGAAACCTAGATATACTATTTCACTTTTTTGTGAAGGGCATAAAAAAATTTAAATGTCGAACAAGCTTTTTCTTTAGAAAACAATTTATTTTAGTGGAACATCGTGAAATAGGAAAATAGTTTAAACTAGTATAGTCCTAAAATTGTTAAATTCTAAGTTGTTGAATGCAATGGAATTTAAGGCTACTGTTATTTCTTTCTTTTCTATTCTTTCTTCATGCAGCCGTTTATTTTCATTGTAAATAGAGTACAAATGGAAAAACGCTATTTTATATCTTCCAGCTTTGGAAGTATTCTATGCTAGAAAACAAAACAAACGCAGCACAGTGGCTCCTTGCATGATATTATAACTTTATTAGAAAAAACCGATAGAAATGTGTGAGATCTTTATTTGAGTCAATAGAACGACCTATTTAACTCAATGTTTAAAGATGATTTCATGATACGGATGATGAGAGAAAAGTTTCGCTGTCAGATCTAAACTGACAATCCACCCGATAACACCAGGGGCCAAATTACCGCATTCGATGTCGATCGAAATTTCAATACAATATATATACAAATTTCGATCGATATCGAGTGCCGTAATGTGGGCCCTGATATATCAAGGACATTGTGCATTGTGGTGTGTATTTATGTTCTTTGCCAAATCGGATGATGAAGTCAAACCTGTTAATTTTACAATAGCGTTTTTTTAATTTTTTATTTATTACTAAATATGCTTATAAATTTCACAACAATAAACAAATAGTTACTGTATCTCATATATGTACATACATACATTATCCCATAAAGGGCGCTGAGTACCTTTCATAAAGAGATCAAGTTTACTTATAAGAAATTATAGAAGATTGCCTCTAATGCAGTGATGTCAAATGTGATTCTGTTGGTAAGATCACTCTTATCTCTTACATTCCCAGCGGGAGAAATGTGCGGTTGCGAGGCCTAACTAGTGGCCTTTTCTAAGGGTATCCTTTTATTTACGAATAATATCTTCTAATTTTATAAGTTGTAAAAAAGGGTTTCGAAAATTGCCAAGTGCTCAGATATTTAATTTTAAAATGTTTCTCCATTTTTAAGCTGAACATTTGGTTAGTTTATATACAAGAGAAACAATTTTTACAAAAAGTCTTACTTATGAATTAATTTAAAAGCTACTTTAAGATCCAACTTATTTCAAACCTCTTATATGTATTGTATATATATATTTATATAAATATATTATTTCTGTTTAGAGGCCTCAAAACAGGACTTGCGATACTTCCCGCTGAATGAGAGTGTTTTTCAGTAAACAATTATATTTTACGCTCTCAAAATAAAAGAGCGTAAGCGTACATGTGAGTTTTGCTTCCACAATTGTGTATGAGGCTGACATCACTGCTCTAATGTATTTATAAATCAGGGAAGCTCAGTTCATGAAACAATTGTTTGGAGAGAACTCACACATATTCTTATGCTCTTTTATTTAGTCGTTGATGCTAAGTCGACAAGTGCACATGTTTAGCGGATGCTTTATTACTTTTTTCAGGTTCACACTCAAAAAATGTTGCGTGGTCATTCAATGCCATGTTGTCACAAAAGTATTTAACTAGAATCGTTTATATAAGATTCATAATTGCAATTTTTTTTCGCGAAAATTTTGAAATCGTTTTGATTTATTATAATGAATTATATTATTAAGTTGTTTTTGTTAAACAAAATTTATGCGGAATATAATATATATATATATATATATATATATATATATATATATATATATATATATATATATATATATCATATTAACATCTTTTACTTTTATAGAGTTTATAAATAATTGAGTATTTTAAGGTAAATTGTTAATTTTTCAACGGGCTTAAGTTCGAATCTGCATGACTGCAAATTATTTTTTGTTATTTTTTATTAATAAATGAATTTGTTTTTAAATTCTATTTATTATTTTATATTAAGATTGGAATATTAAGAATATTTTCAATAATCATCAAACCAGCAAAACGGATCAGTACTGATTTCGAGGCCGCTACGCCATCTCATCAGCGTTCTTTGTTCAATTTTTAAAATTTAAAAAATTAAATTGAATTATTTTATTTAAAAATATGTATATTAATATGTTTGGTTTTTTATATGAATATAATTATTCTGTTCTTCAATCTCTTACTAACATTATAATTTGGCTGTAAATAAATCAATTCTCTCAATTTGTTTTTTCTCTCTTACTCACTTATACACAACATAAAAATTTTGGGCTTCCCTGTAATAAATATATGTATATTTAAGTGATTTTATTGTAAAATGACTCGGAAAATGATATTGTAAAAAACTGTCACTTTTCCTTTTTAAAGCTCTCGGAAGAAGCTCCTGAAGCCTTCTTTAACGCATGAGTGAAGAAGTTTAACTGCGTTATTAGATTGTAGAGTTCTTATAACAAACGCCAATACTGTTTTTTTCGAGTTTTGGTCACCAAAATGATTCATGATTTCGCTAATTGGTATTGCTGTGGTGAATAATGAACTGTAACTGTGAGTCATTTCGAGTTGTTTTAAAACCAGGGAAAGGCAAATGTAGGGCGCGGCGCCTTTTCATTTACTCTTCTGTTACGTACGTGTGTACACGCATTGTAGAGCTGTAAAAAACTTTAATCAGTTTAGTTTTACCATTCAAACAGGCAGGTTGTGTTTATCGCATGCTTTAAGAATCAGCGTTGCCAGAAAGCAATGTGAGTCCGATCACAGTGGAGAAATCTTTATAAAAAAATGATTGCTGATTCTTTTACAGGGGAAGGCAAATACTTTGGCGAAAAGTATGAAGAGATGCGGAAAATTGTAAATGACATTCCCTTATGACCACCTCGTGTTTTGTTAACAATTTGAACCACAATTCATTGTGTTCATTACATTCAAACTTTTTGCAAATAATGCCTGTTGCTGAATAATGCAATGAAAAATATATACATAAGTATGTACACACCATCACTGCATACAGAGCCACAAACATCATTTTGCTCCAATGCCATGCCGATACTAATTTTCTAATACATATATTGCTGATACCCATAATAAAATTAAGTTAGCTTTTGGAGATTTTAAAGTTTTAATTAAAACTTTTAATTAACTTTTAATTGGGAATGTCTAATTAATTAATCCCTACAAGAACACCGACAGTCATTTGATGCATCATCTGATAGTTATTGCTGATGGATTTATACGCAGGAATTTCTATCATTTTGTTAAGGGCAATATGAAAAAACTGATGTATAAATTTGTGTACGTGTGATTTTGAATCTCCCTCATACTTGTGGAGTTCGTAAACTAGTATAAAATATATCTGACTGATGTACGAGTAAACATCATCATAGCTGACAATGAAGTCCTGATGTATAAACCACTCATGCCTGATTATTACATAATATATAAAAGAAATTTGTTTTTAATAATTTTTAATTTCATTTTAATTCATAGCAAATAAATTTTTATAATATAAAATAAATAAAAATAAGAAAAATTAAATTGACGCAAAGGAAAAAAACAACATTTAAAAAATAAAACTTAAATTTAAATAAAAATAAAATTATATAAGTTTTTCTTTCCTTAGATTTAGACTTAGAATATAACTTTTGCTTCTGCCTGTGGTGATTTTTTTCCACAGCCTTTTTGACATTTCTCTCAAAATCTTGAGTAGATTGCTGTGGAAATACATCTAAAATTAAAAAATAAGTAAAAATAATCAATGTTTGCATAATAACCAATTTATTGGTGGTCTAGACAGATCACATACCTCTTAAAACAGTATCGAGAAGCGTTAAGTTGCCCAGCGCTTTCTTCTCCCACCGCCCTTCCCAATTAAAATTATCCATTAGTTCATCCGTCATGAGGCTACGGATAACTACGGCCACATCCTCTGACATACCTTTTGTTTTAGACATAAAGGTTTTCTGTAATAAAAGTTAATTAAATTTGTATATAGTAAATTTAAGATTCTTACCATTCCCATTACGAACTCGGGAGCTTTCAAATTTTCCTCAATGGTACTGACTTGCTCCAAAGTATTAAGCGGAAGCATTGAGGCGACTTCATTAAGGAATGGATCTACCGTTTCGCCTGTGTATAGTTTTGATGTTGAGAAAAATAAATTTATTATGTGATTTTAAGTTAAGAAAATATTATGAGGTATTTTGATTTTTATAGTACAGTTTATTCAATTTTCTTGTATAAGTTAAGTAATATTAACAATACCTTACAGCTTCGAAGTTAAGAACAGAAAGAAAGAAGGGATTATTAAGTATTTAATGCAATGCTATGTAGATAACTAAAAAATGTGCAATTTGTAAAAAAATACGCTCAGACTCTGTTAGTAGGTATAAAATACATAATAACAAGTAAAGAATCGCTAGCCATAATATACTACATATCTACATAATATTAACTGACCACGCGATATATTAATATGTACATGTGTATACACATAACTTAGGTAATTAATATTTTCTACTTAAGTTGAGTTACTCATTGTTGCTAATAGTGAGTATCAATAACAAGATTATGCGTTTATGCCTTTCGTAAGATTGAGTAAAAGCTTTATAATATAAATTTTAAGAACAATAGGCCTACACTTCGCTGCATTTAAACAAGTACCATTGCTTTGCATGAAAATTAAAAAGTTAAGGAAATAATTAATATAATTATAATATTTAGAAATGTGTTTAGAATAAATTCGTACAACATTCTCCCCCTCAAGAACGAATGTTTTTAAATAGGATGTGAAGTTTAAGAACGGCCTATTGTAGGGAGTGATTTAGTCGAGTTATTAAACTCCGCTGTGCTCCAACTCACAGCGTCCGGCAGTAGGCTCCGATCTTTACCATTTCAAACTTAGATCTCAGGGGCGATGTTTATAAGTCCTTCCGACGTGTTATCTGGAAGAAGAGAAATTTTAGCGATAGGTCTTTTAATGATTTTAGACTTTGTGAGAACAGATACCACCCTTATGAGGCCATCAGTTCCTGGATGAATGTCTTTTACGCGACCTAACGACCATTGTCCTGGACCGCATTTGTCATCAACAACCAGCACTAGATCTTCAGAAGAAGTCAACACAATATTCATGACTCAGCGCGGGGTTGAACTTAGGACCCTCCGCTTCATAGCCTCGTGTTCAACTACTTCAGCCAACAGCACCCTCAATGTACCCTAATATAATATACAGAACTGTTGATAGTTAACGTCACTGAAAATTTGAGACAAAAGAAATTTTTATGGGCATAAGAAATCTTATTTCCAAAAACTGTTTAATTTTGAGTTGTGTCTCTTTATGATTTATTGTGCGATATGTTCTCTGGTCCTACCCTGCACTACCCCTCCACACCCCTTTGTCCTCTTGAATGACCTTGTAAAAAAAACTTTTTTTTCACCTTTAACTTCCCTGAAAATTTAGTTTTTAGGTTCTTACGATTTAGGTGAGAAGTTTCCCCCAAGGCTTTTGTCGGAGTGATCCTGTATATATTTTAAAATTGGGTACAGATATGTCTTAAAGGCACTGTGACCCAGCAGGTTAAACATTTTTAAATTATCTCAATCCCTTTTTTGCACGTTGATATAAAATGTTAATACTGAAGTTTTTATTCTGACGGGAAGGTGTTTCAGTCATGCTCCTCCAAATGCATTGGAAACGACCGTATCGAAATAAATTTTTTTCTTGTTTACTTAACCCAAATACAATAAAAATGCAAATTTTAATAGGAATAAGAATAGAGTTTTTATTTACTAAATATTTGAAGAGTATTTAAGATTCGTCTCGGTGGAATATAGCGTTTTTACTTGAATATTAATAAATTCTAAAAATTTTCATATTAGATATTCCGATTTTTCTAAATTATTCACAGCAAAAAAAAGTGTCTTTCCTAATCAAAACTTTATTTTATTAAAAAAATTATGTAATAAACGTAATTAAATGATTGTTTTTACGACACGCATTTCTGATAAATTATTTATCATTTTAAAGACATTTTTAATTTTTTCAAGCCAGTTTTTAAGCACTTAAGCACAAAAATAGACCATATCGCGTTTCCCATAGACGGACGTATGGGCATTGCTAAATCGTCCTGTACTTCATCAGTGATCAAGAATATATGTTTTTTTGGGGTCAAATTCTTTTTGAAGGGTATTAAAGCTGTATTTTTTCATGGTCGCACTGGCAAGGGCAGTGGAGGAGACATTTCACCTCTGCCATTAAACACTAAAAATAAATTATCGGGATAATTAAGTGTATTTTTCATTTTTATTTATTTTTTGATAGCATCATTTGATGGACAAAGGGTGAGGAGGAGGGTAGGGCAGAGGAGGATCAGGTTACATCTCAGCTTCGTCATAAAGATTAAACATATTATTTTTAAAGAATGTAGGCCTAAGTAATAGAATTTATTAAGTTTTAACACAATTTTTGGGGTTTGGGATTTTTGGAAAACGTTCACATGTATAAAAAAATTCAAACCATAAAAGTTTGTTAACATCAGGTTGATACAGTTTTCGGATTCTATTTCCTAATAAAATTTGTTTAAATAAGAACTGTTATCACATTCAAGTAAGCCACCTAATAAATGGTGACAAACCCAACACACATGAGCACTGATGATGAAAATGTTGTGGTTTTCGAAAACAGCTGTTCTGCTCTGATGTGTAAGTTGAGTAACTAAAAACTGATGTTAACTTTCCTTTGTGCCTTAGAATATTTATCATTTCTCTCTGAGATTTAAAACAAATTTCGAACAATTAGCCTATACGTCTTAATTAAATTTAATACAAACACATTTTACTTTTCGGATCACTGCTCGAGATCTGAATGTTGGTTCCCGAGCACATTTATTCATGAGTTCTTTGTATGCATGCCACGCCAATAATATGGTACATATACATATTTTCGAAATGTAGATTTAAAAATAAAAACAACAAGTAAAAATGTTATATTCGACCGGATCGAATCTTATATACCCTTCAAATATTTAGTACGTAAATTTAATATGTATAACGTACTAGGACAAGGTTCCTTTATATAATATCGTACGACAACGCCCAATGAAGAGGGCGGGGTCCAAAAATAGACAATATCATGTTTACCACAGGCGAAGGTATAGGCATGGCTAGACCGTCTTAGACTTCATCACTAATCAAGGATATGTATACTTTATGGGGTCCAATTCTTCTTCGAGGGCATTAAAACTGTATTTTGTTGGGGGATCTCTGGCAAGGGCCGTGGGTTAGAATTTCACCTTTACCATAAAACTCCAAAACTAAATGTTTGGCATAATTAAATGTAAAATTTATTTAATTTTTTTTATAGGGTCATTTAGGGGGCAGAGGGGGAGGCGGGGATGGAGGAGAGGAGTACAAGGTTGCGTCTCAGCTTCATCATTAAAGCATATAATAACGCCCAATAAAGGAGGCGGGGTCCAAAAATTAATTCTTTTGATTTTGTGGCTCCAAGTTTTACGCGTTGGACCTTCTTTGACATAAAAATATATAATTTGCTTAACAAAATAACAAAAAAAAAACTTTAAAAACTATGTTGTTTTTTAGAGGTTGGTTAATTTCTTCTTATGAGAACTGTTCCCCTCTGACCCGATTCAGCCCATTTACGAACTTGACCTGTGCTATCCTTCAAGCTATATTTGTACCAAATTTCAAGAGTATGTCTCTTTTCGTTTGGACTGAATCGTGATTTCCACAGACAGATCAAGGATATATATACTTTATGGGGTCTCAGATGAAAATTTCGCTGCGTTACAAACGGAATGACAAAGTGAATATATATAACAGTGTAAATATTGAACAATTTTTATTCCTTAAGCCTATATGAAGCTGAGATGTTCTCGTGCAGAAGTGAAACGCCTCCTCCATCGCCCTTCCCGGAATGACTCTGTCAAAATAGAGATTTAAAACTGGCTACAGAGATGTCTTTAAGAAACTCTTTCCCAGCAAGTTAAACATTTTACATATAATATAACGTTTTTAAATATGTATTTTGCTAATAACAATGCTTTATTCAATTCAATGGCCATTAGGAAAAGCAATTTTCTCTTTTCGTTCATTATTATTATCACAAATTCTTCAAAAATGATTTAATATATGTCATATCCAAATATCCAAAGTGTCAATAAAACTAAGCAAAACGTAAAAATTGCTGCAGTACTACCATTTTGTAAAACTATTTTTTTTATATTATGGCAGCTTTGTTTTTCCGAATAAATTTTTCTCAATGAGTGAACTGTGCTGCAGTAAACTCTCAGTAAAGAAAATTTTGCTAATAACAATGCTTTATTCAATTCAATGGCCATTAGGAAAAGCAATTTTCTTTTTTCGTTCATTATTATTATCAGAAATTCTTCAAAAATGATTTAATATATGTCATATCCAAATATCCAAAGTGTCAAGAAAACTAAGCAAAACGTAAAAATTGCTGCAGTACTACCATTTTGTAAAACTATTTTTTTTATATTATGGCAGCTTTGTTTTTCCGAATAAATTTTTCTCAATGAGTGAACTGTGCTGCAGTAAACTCTCAGTAAAGAAAACTTTGTCCGGACAAAAATTTTGTTCGGAAAACATGGGTGAATCCGCCTTAAAAGTGCTATATTCGGCTGAGCCGAATCTTAAATACCTTATTTCTCTTTCTTTCTTTCTAAAGCAGGAAATAGGTTTAGTTAATACAAAACCAAAACGTTGTTATGGTTTACTTTTATATTTAAGAAAACGTTTAAGTTTTTCGGCTAGGAAGCTATATGTTTGGCTCTTCATATTTTTAGTACCTCTGAACGTCTTTCAAAAATATTAGATGTGCTTAATTTACAAACAAAAAGAAAAAATCCGTTTCATGTGCCAAAAAAATTTCTAATTTCCAACCCTTGAATTGTCATCACTGGCGGTGACTGTTGTTCATAAGGAGCGAATTTAACAACACCAAAAAATTACAAGACCAAAGTTATTAAATGGTGTGAAGCGTTTATTTCTATACAAAAAAATTTTATTAAAATATATAAAAAATACAAAGTACTTTAAGTACTCACGGCAGTGCTTTTCCTTACGAACTAAATTTTGTCTTTAAAATAAATTAAGTTGTGCTAAAATTCTTTATGTACAAAAAATACCTTTTAAATAACGGGACAACTTAACGAGACAAAAGCACTGCAGTAGAATGAACATACAAAAGAAATTGATCATTTACACGTAAACAAATAGGCAAACAAGGGAATACAAATACATAATATACTTGTAAATGATCAAGGGACAAATAAACATTTAGGCAATTCACAGACTGATAATAAAATGAACAAATCAAGTAAATAAATTATATCAAATAAAAATAATATGTTGAAGCTTTATGACCCATTAAGCGACATCCCCACCCCCATGGATCGGCCACGATTCACTACTCCAGATCAAGGACCGCAAGTTTAGAAACAGGGCGCATTAAGACACTAGTGCTAGTACGGATATCAGCGCGACGAATAACACCATCTTTGCCCTTGTAGACCTCTTCTACTCTACCACGTCTCCAATCTCTTCGAGACACTGACGAATCACAAATGAGAACCAGATCACCAACGGCAATGGGCTTCGTACGTTGGCACCGTTTGGAACGTCTTGTCATTGTGGGCAAATATTCTTGGATCCAGCGATTCCAAAAGTGGTCACGTAATTGGCGGGAGATGCACCACTGCTTTCTCAATAAAATAGGCCTTTCTTCTGGGGCTCCGGCAGGAGTTTGGGCTGTATTTGGGCAACCAAGCAAAAAATGGTTAGGCGTTAGAGGTTCCTCGTCTTCGTGGCTCAACGGCAACTGTGTCTAGGGACAAGAGTTCACAATATTTTCTGCTTCAATCAGGAAACTCTGCAGTGTGTGTTCACGAGGGGCAGACTCTTTCAAAGTTGACTGTAGCACACGTTTGACGCACTGGACCATACGTTCCCATATACCACCTTCTGCAGGATTATGCGGACAATTGAATTGCCAGTCAATACCTTTCGATGACAGTTCATCTTCAATTCGGGTCACATCAAACACTTCGTTAAACCTCTTAGCGACTTGGTCAGCACCAACAAAATTTTTACCATTGTCGCTTCTGAGTCTTGTAGGCATGCCTCGCCGGTTTATAAAATTGCGTATGGCAAGAATGCACGCATCTGTGGACAAGTCAAAGGCAACTTCTAGATGGATGGCTCTGACGGTTAGGCAGGTAAATAGAGTAAACCAGTCCTTCCTTCTGGAATCTCTTTCTTTTGGCATCGATTTATAAAAATTAAGACCCAGGCAACGGTACGTTTCAGTTTCAAATAGGACGAAAATCTGCTGAATTCAATAAGAGGCGAAATATTAATCAGTAAGGCAAATTTTGGACGTAGCTCCTCAGTATCAAAGCTGGTAGGATCAATGTTGACAGATTTAGGCCATTTATCTTCGTCATCATAAAGGAAACTAGGGCCACTAAACCAGCTGGATTCATTTGAAAAGTTGACTTGAGACTTCATCCTCGTGGTTTCATCAGCAACATTCAGATTGGTTGGCAGCCATCTCCAATCTGCTGGGCTAGTGGAATCTAAAATTTCTGTGATTCGATGAGCAACAAAGGGCTTGTATCTGCGGCTTCCTGAGCCAATCCAATTGATAACTGTCATGGAATCGCTCCGACAGATGGTTCGAGACATCTTCATGGAATGCTCCATCAAAATCGTATTCATTAATCGAGTGCCCAAAACAGCAGCCTGAAGTTCGAGCCTGGGGATACTCATCGCTTTTAGAGGGGCACATCTAGTTTTTGCAGCTACGAGGGATACTTCAATTTTTCCATCATCATTTATGGACCTCCAATATGACACGGCACCAAATGCATCCTCACTAGCATCGGCAAAAACATGTAGCTCCAGTCGAGTAGGATCGCCATTTCCAAAATAATATCGATGTACTTTTAGGTTAACAACATATTTGAGCTCTTGGCGCCAATTGTTCCAAACGTCATATATTTCATCGGGCAATGCGTCATCCCATCGGGTATCATGTCTCCATACTTCACGCATCAACAATTTAGCTGTGACCATAAAATTGCTCAAAAAACCAAGTGGATCGAAGACAGACATGACCACACCTAGTAACTCACGTTTTGTTGGGGACCTCAGATCTTCTATGACGTCAGCATTGACGTTGTGAAACTTTAGCTCAAACCTGAAAGTATCATCTTTAGGTTGCCAGTACATACCTAGGACCTTTTCTGATTGCAGCTCCTTGATATCGCTGGAAAAGTTCACCGGCTTCTCCACTGTACCTTTAAGAGCCACAATTACTTCCGTCGAATTGGATGAAAAGTTTCGTAGCTCGAATCCGGCTGACTTATGGATCTCACGAACTTGTTGGGCAACCTCAATAGCTCTTTCAGTAGTTGGAAAGCTGTCGACAAAGTCATCCACATAATGATGATTCACTATAGACTTCACCGCACGAGGATATTCTTCACGAAAGCTCAAGGCGTTGGTTTCTTTAACATAATGGGATACGCAGGGCGAACAAGCAGCCCCAAATGTCATCACAAGCATCTCATAAGTATCGGTTAACTTCGTGTCATCTTCACGCCAAAGGAACCGTTGGGAACACCTATCTTCAGGAGAAACAAGGACTTGGTGAAACATCTCTTTAATGTCCCCACAAACTGCAACAGCACCAACACGAAAGTTGAACAAAATTGACGGCAAAGGCTTATATTCTTGAGGACCCTTCAACAGCATGGAATTCAGCGAGACACCTTCAACGGCTGCAGCAGCATCAAAAACTAGACGAAGCTTTCCAGGCTTATTTGGGTTGACCACTCCAAAATGAGAAGATACCAAGTCCTAGGGCAAACACCAGAAGCTTCATTGGGCAACAATTTTGGTACATACCCCTTGGATACATAGCCCTTCATGATGGACTTATAGGCAATACCAAATTCAGGAATCCTCTTCATCTTCCTCTCAATACCATTGAGTCTATTTAAAGTCATGGAGTAACTGTCAGGCAGGACAATATCATCAGCGCACCACAAAAGCCGAGTTTGGAACCTCCTTTCGACCTTCACTGTAGATTCCTTCATGATTTGACGAGCTCGTGAACCTCCTTTGATTCTACGACTGGCAAAACCTTCACTCCAAAATTTTCGATTTCAAAGTAACTTGCCACCAAGTCATAGACCTTCTGTTCTGGCTGAACTGACAACAAACATAAATGAGAACTTATTGGCTTACCCTTCATCGGGCCAAAAACGACCCAGCCTAATGGTGTGTTGGCAGCATAAGGACCACTTTCTTCCAATGACACAATTTCATCAGGAAGACCAAGGTGGCAGTGATCCAATCCAATCAGGACCTTAGGGGCAACACCATTGTAAGTTTCAATAGGTAAAACAGGATGAGCACTCAAGTCCATATTAAAACTTTGAGCCGGCAATTTCAAATTTGAGACACCATAAAAATTTTTTAGAGCATACTTCCTTTTCTTGCCAATCCCACTTGCGTGCTGATCTACCACAGATGCCTTCCCAGCGTACCAGTGTAAATTCAATTTACTTTGTTGCCCCCGGAGGCCCAGTTGCCTCACCAAGGAGCTGTCCACCATAGTAACAGAAGAACCTTCATCCAACAACGCATAAGTTTCAACCTTGTTACTAGGACCATAAAGTATAATTGGCACAAATCGAAATAGCAGCACACTCTTATCTGCAGCACGGGACACGCAGCTTAGGATGGACGCACTTCCATTTGTTGAACCACCTGAAGCTGCCAACTCATTTGACACAGAATTATTTTCACCAGTATTACTTTGACCATCATGTAATAATTTGTTATGTTTTCTTAGGCAACCATCAATGGGACACTCTTTTCGATTACGGCAACTCCAACTAGGATGCCCCGAGCCAAGGCAAGAAAAACATAACCTAAATTTTTTCGCATTAGGCACGCTCAATGAACTAAATTTTTTGCACTCAAACAATTTGTGGTTACCGTGGCCCATAAGGCATTCTTGTTTACGTTGACCATCAAGGGCATGGAGGACAACTTTTCTTTTTGGTTCACTATAATTTCGATTACCACTCACCCCTTGAATAGTTTGTACCAAATCAGCAACATCTTTGAGCCAATTGTTGAAATTTAAAACAGTTGGATAAGGTTTAATTGTTGAGGCATATCGGGCCCACTCCATTCTCTTACTCAAGGGAAGCTTGCCAACTAGTTCGTCCATTAGTGTAGGATTAGCCAAATGCTGTTGTCCATTAGCAGATTCCAAAAAGGCGGCAAGATTCTGCACCTTAACAGCAAACGGCACAAGCCTGTCGATAGCACTTTCACCAATGGGCTGAATTTCTTTCACTTGTTGCAGTTGACAACGAATAAGCATTTCTGGACGACCATATCGAAAACGCAGTTGTTCCATCACCACACTCACATTATCCGGATGTATGAGCAATGATTTAACACTTTCACGTTTATCACCCTTTAATGCCTTTTGGAGCCGAACACAATTCTCAAAATTATTATAGTTATAGATGGCAGTGGAATTGTTAAAAGCTGTTGAAAGCGTGGGCCAATCCTCAGGTGTGCCACTAAACTCTGGTAAATCATAAACTTTTCTATGCACTGCCATCGAACCACCATTTTGAGACACAAGACTATTAGGCGGGAACATTTGTACTAATGGCTGTTGGCTTGCATAAAAACCAGAATTATTCGCATTCCAGCTAATACAAGAAAATGGCGTACGACGACCAGCGCAGTCGACGTTGGCTGAGGCAGAGTTGCCAACGTTGGCATCACTGAGACCTGTAGCTGGTGGCGCTATATTGGATGGCTGGGTCATGTCAGTGGATGAAGACTAATTGGCATTGAGAGCGTTGGACAATACTTCCTGGGTAGCCAGCAACTGATCCTGGAGCGTATTGATTCGGCTTTGCAAGTTTTCCAAATTAATACCGAGATTTAGTTGATTATGCTGAAAGGTGCTGGTAGCCATGATGGACGCGGCAGTGAAAGTCGTGGCTATGGTACCTTAGGTTCCAGCGGCGGTGGAACCAGTCAGCACACAGGCGGCGGCTGGGATGAACTTATTTTGTTCACCTGCATTGGCAGTACTTACGTTTGTATTTGTGACACCAGATGTAGAAGGAACTACTGGCAACGACATTGTTGTTCCGGCGGCAGAGGAAATGGGGGGCAACAATGGAGCTCCAGCGGCAGATGGTGGACCATTATTATTTTGATTTAATGCTGACTGCAATCAAGGGCTTTTTCTTACGGGCGATCGTTGCATGGTGAACTCCAAGATTTGTTTTTTTCAAATTAATTGCTTAAGTGAGAACACCAAAAAAAAAACGAAGAAACACACACTTAAAACACCACAAATTATTTTAAGTATGTCCCGGCAGACGAGGGACCACTTTTATAAAAATTTCCAAAAATATTGTATTCAGCTGGTAGAATGAAGCACAAATATTTCTGCAAACGTTGAAAATATTTCTTGTTCCCACAGGCGAGGAACCTCTTCACCAAAAATGTATTTTCTCTTAGGCAGAGAACCAATTGTCCCGGCAGGCAAGGGACCACAATAAATTTCTTCAAAATATCACCAATGTTCCAGCAGCTTGGAACTACAATATTTTTCGCACAAAAGTTGCGAAATAAAATGTCTCCTAGGCAGAGAACCAATTGTTCCGGCAGGCAAGGAACCACAAGATTTTCCGCACAAAGCTGCGAAATAAAATTTGTCTCCTAGGCAGAGAACCAATTGTTCCGGCAGGTAAGGAACCACAAGAATTTCCGCACAAAGTTGCGAAATAAAATTTGTCGTCACTGGCGGTGACTGTTGTTCATAAGGAGCGAATTTAACAACACCAAAAAATAACAAGACCAAAGTTATTAAGTGGTGTGAAGCGTTTATTTCTATGCAAAAAAAAATTTAAGTAAAATATATAAAAAATACAAAGTACTTTAAGTACTCACCGCAGTGCTTTTCCTTACGAACTAAATTTTGTCTTTAAAATAAATTAAGTTGTGCTAAAATTCTTTATGTACAAAAACAACCTTTTAAATAACGGGACAACTTAACGAGACAAAAGCACTGCAGTAGAATGAACATTCAAAAGAAATTGATCATTTACACGTAAACAAATAGGCAAACAAAGGAATACAAATACATAATATACTTGTAAATGATCAAGGGACAAATAAACATTTAGGCAATTCACAGACTGATAATAAAAATGAACAAATCAAGTAAATAAATTATATCAAATAAAAATAATATGTTGAAGCTTTATGGCCCATTAAGCGACAAGAATCGTCTTTTAGATTTTTTTGTTTGTTAATACCAATTTACCTCTTCCTGATATATATTATAAAGTAGGTATAATTCATCATAAAAATCAAAAATAAAAAATTATATTTTCCTGAAATTGCATTTTTAATTTTTTTGGTTTTTAGTACCAATTTACCTCTTCCCGAAGTACAAAAAAGTTTTAATTCACAAAAAACGAAAATTAGGAAGTTACTTGGCTGCTTTTATGTACTACAAAATTTCTATTTTCCAACCCTGGAACCAAATTTTTAATTTTTAAAATTTTTGATACCAATTTCATTCTTAGCGAAGTATAAAATAGGTTTAATTCTCTGAAAACACCCAAAATTAGGAACTTGTATGGTTCCTCTTATGTACCAAAAGATTTCGATTTTCCAACCCTGGAACCGAATTTTTAATATATTAATACCAATTTAATTCTTCCTAAAGTATAAAATAGGTTTAATTCACTGAAAAGAACCAAAATTTGTAATTTATGTGGCTACTTTTATGTACCAAATATATATCGATTTTCCAACTCTGGAAGCAAATTTTAAATTTTTTTACCAGTGCAGTTCTTAGTGAGGTATAACATAGTGTTATTTGAAAAAAATTTAAATATTTAAACTTTTTGATCTTATACCACACAATATTTAATTTGTCTAACCCTGGAATCGAAATTTTGATTTTTTAAGATTATATTACCAATTTTGTTCTTCCTGAACTATAAAATAATTTTGATTAGCAAAAACAACAACTTCAATTGCGTTTTGGTTAGTTTTATGTTAAAAAAAATCAATTTCCCAACCCTGCAAACGAAATTTTATTTTTTTTGTTTGTTACCAATGCAACTCTTAATGAGGTATAAAGTAATTTTATATAAAAAAACCAACAAATTCCTAAATTATAAAACAGTACTACAATATATTGCATGTACAAAAAAAATATTTTAGTTTCCCGTCCCTGGAAAATTTTTTTATTTATTTTAGTTTTTAAAACAAGTTTGATGCTTCCCAAAATAGGTTTGATTTACAAACAAACAAGAAAGTAATTGGTTTTTGGTCGTTAATTTTACGTCGAGAAATAGGTGTAAGCTCTGGTACCGTATTTCGGATTTTTCGGTACCACTCTATTTAAGTTTAATTCCAATCCATCAGTCAAGGAACGAAGTCGCTAGCTCTTCTGGGGCCTTGGGGAAACCGATTTCACGTACAGTCAGACGGACATCGCCCAATCGTCATCGCTATTTGTAAGGATCTAGAATATATAAAAAAAATGAAAATGTTTCACAGCAACTAAAAACTATTATTACAATAAACCCTACTAGAGAAGAAAACAAATTTTATTGTAATGCATTAAACACATACACGGCAGCAGGCTACCGACTACAACCTGTCAGATATAGAAAACACGTCTTTATATGGGAATGATTATTTTAACGGCTACATGTCAGGTTGTTGTCCGTACTACTTTTGTTGTTGTAGTTAAATTAAACTAATTTCTATTTTCATAGGCGACAATAAATATATTAGTGCTGCCAACACAGTGAAACATTTTAAATAAGTAAGCGTATAAAAATATTTTCAAACTGGTTAAGAATATGAAAATTGTTAAAAATAAAAAAATTTAATAGCCCTTTCAAGAATAAACATTATTTTGTAATTTTTATTTAGTTATTTTTTTGCATTCTCTCTCGGCTTTAATTTTTTAATTTTATTTGATTATTTTTTTTTTTTGGTAATAACTCCTAGAATATAGGCCCTATATAAACGATATGGGTATTATTTCAAAGTAGTCCAAAATGTCATTCTATTGTTAGACATATTTTTCAAATTTATTCACATATTGGAAGTATTATTAAATTTTGCAATTTTGTATCTGACTTTTCAAGTAAAAATTTCAGTAGAATACTCTAATTTTGTATATATTTGGTAGCCGTTATCGATAAAAGACGTTAGTTAGGTCAAAAATTAATTAACTTATAAACTCACTTTCATAGTGCCATTACAAAAAAAGGACATCAAAATGCATTTATTACAAATGCAAAAACAATAAAGAGCTATAAAGAAATAAAGTGTTTATATTGTTAATTGTTTTCGGCCTATAAATAAATTTAAAATAAGCGCTTTTTTATATATGAAAGTGGCACCACTAAAATGAGATATTTACAATGTAGCTGCTGCCTCAAAAATAATTAAGTAACTGACTACGAGGCGACGAACGTAGCCAACGGCTTTTATATTCGTGTGTTCGTGTAGCAGTCTCGAATGTGTTAATGCATAAGTCGGCCAACACGGACTAATAATAATAAAAACCATCATCTCTATCAATTAGAAGGAGGTCCAATAAGCATATATCCCTTGGGAAAAAACCTATATTCGAAATGCGATGAACTAGAAATTGTCGAAATAGGCAAGGAAAAGAAAATCACGATATTTTTCATTTTGCCTTATAAATAATTTTTTTGTTATCCAATAAATTTCTGATTGTATAAAGGTGTAGAAAAATAAAATAGATTCATATCGAATATACTTTATTTGTTGGTTTAGTTTTGTATGAGTTTCAAGGCCTACTATTCTTATTCTGTTGTTATTTTTGAAAATAATTTGTAATTTACAAGTTGTGAATTCTCAGATGGTTTTCGGAAGTATATGCATAAGATAAGAGGTTTTTAACTTTTCAAAACTGTGGTTAAAGTCTACTGTCGATTTGGTAAAGCACCAATGAAATTCATATAGACATTGCTTAACCACCAACAAATAAATTTCATTTATAGAAAATCACGAACGATATATTAAAAACTAAAAATATTTTCATATTATATTGAATTAAGATTGACGGGCTAATTGTTAAAACATTTATTTTAAATTCAGAAGGACATGATAAATATTCCAAGGCACATGCGTATTTTTTATTTGCCATCATTTATTAGGTGGGTTAGTAAAAATAATATTTATAAAAATTTTATTAGGAAATTGCATACGTTTGTTTATTTTCTTAATGTCCTATTTTCAACAATCATTAGCCCATCAATTGTACGAGAGTATCCTTTGCTTATCGTTTCCTGTGAAAAAAAGGTAAGAGAAACAGCTCCATGCCACCTCGTTTTGATTGTTTTTACTGTATGTTCGAGACGATATTCGATCTATGGATGGTTTCTCCCATAAAGGTTGATCGTGTCAGAACTAAACAAGTATATTTTCTAGTTTTTTGAGCAAAACGAAATAAATAAATAATAAAAATACATGCTAGTTCTTTTCCCAAAGATACAAAAAAGTTCAAAATTGATGATAGAGGGAATTTAGCAAGTTCCTCTGCGCATTTCACTGCGGTTAATGCAGATCATCAGTGAACCTTTACCCAACATTTCTTACAATAGCTAAAGATATTATTTTAAACTTCGACTCAGTTGAATCAGAAGCTTAAACAAATATCAACACTATAACAAGAACTCAATAATCACTTATTCCTTTTTTATTTTCTTACCATGTTACACCACAACTGGCTGGCTTTTTCCTAACTCTAAGTGTAGTTGTAAGAGACAAAGAAAACAACAACAGCTTACAATTCTTTCATTAACTGCCTGTTTTTGTAAAAAGGATAAAAATTTTCGTTTAGCCATTTATGTTCAAACAAAAACAAATTTTGTTTTTTTTTATTCTTGCGTCAATATATGTAAATACTCAAAATGCCTGTTTTTTTACAAAAACAGGCAGTAAAACATTAATTCGCAGTGTTGACAATTTTTAGGTTTATGTTATATATTTAGGAATCTGTTTCTTAAAACAAAATTTCTTAGCACGTACAAAATTAAAAAATTTTGTGTTAAACCACAGATTCCCAAATATATAAAATAAACCTAATTATGAAATTTATTTTTATATTTTCTCCAATATTTCGTTAATCACAATGCGTAACTTCTTCAGGGATATAATATTTTCAAAAATGTTTATAAAAAAAATTATTTTATATAAACATTTGAAGTTAGTTAAAAAGCAATAATAAAAATTAAAAACTTATATAAAACATGCATGTTTTCAAAAACTCAAATAAAAATAATTTTTGTTTTAATAATGTTTTAGACTAGTTAAAAAAACTTGTCATAAAAAGTCATAAAATAATAGCACTCTTTCAGGTATGTTTTTGTTTTGTCTTCAAATAGATCTCTAGATCTGAGTCGAACGGTTGAAAATCTTTAGGCGAGACGGCGATAGTATATGTTTGGCGCCGTTACTTATAAATGATTCACGACTAAAATACGGCTAAAAAATTATTCATACTTACATGTCTGTACATTAAATCACATTTTTATAACGTAAAAAATATTAAAAGAGAACTAAATCGCAAAACTAAATATATACATGTCAAAATTTATTCTCGATTAACTGGTAAGCTGGTAGCCACTGAACGTTTTTCTGTATGCCGCAGCAAAAACAAATTTATTCAGCGCATATCAAGGCAACAGCTGTTTTAGTTAATACATGCAAATTCATGTAGATATTCTTGTGCACCAGAAGACAAATTTAATAACTTTAAATAGAAATTGAGTTTTTAGACTTTTTGGCATTTTCAAACAACTTTATTACAATTATCTTAATTATCGTTTGCTTTGATAACATCTAATTACAAATGTGTTGTTTTCTTACCAGCTGATAGATGTTTGAAATGGCATACTACGTTATGACGGGTTGTTCACATAGGTCATATTTTTCGTGCTATTATTTTATGACTTATGACTTTATGACTACAGTGTGAATCCCCCATATATAAAAAAACTTAGTTGATTGCTGATTATAATTAATTTTGTGTCATATCCATTTAATAGTCAGTTGTTTGTGTATTGGTACTTTTATTTGCATTTATATCCTGCAAATCTAGTTCATAGCTTCTATTTGGTTGTACGAAGTAAATATAATATAAATTATATATTATACCATTATAAATAAAAAAGTTATTAAAAATTTTTAGATATATAAATTTTTGCATCCTTGGCATACAAAGTCTAAACTAATAATATCTTCGTATTGAAGATTTTTGAATTCAGAACGTTTTAAATGGTCCCTCCATTGCGGATGAGGACATTGGAATTTTCCTGTTTTGAATGTTGCCTTCATTTTTTAAAGCACAGATCTCCTCAACTACTGGGCTTGAGCAAACTCCCCTTTTGGAGTTATAAGATTTATAATCTCAATAGCTTTATCATAATTTGGTTAGAACCTTGTTGAACCATAGTTTGCAATGCATGTCCTTATTGTTTTTTATTTTTGATTTTGTTTTTAAAGATTTAAAAACACTTACATCGACAGGTTGTATTTGGGTGTAGTGCATATAAAAATGACTTAACTCCATCGTCATGTGTGATTTGTGGCCATTTACAAACAGTGGATCAGGGCGTTGAATATTATTTCCATTTAGCCAGATGTGGAAGCAATTTGCAACAACTCAAAATATGTTTCACTTATCATCCAACCAGTTTCCAATTTCCCCAAAATCCATTTATTTGGAACATTCCTGACAATGTCCTTGGACACTCGCAAAAATGGATACACAATCATTGGGTTCACTTAAGTTAAGTAAAACCGTCGCCGTTCGTTTTTACAATAAAAATGCAAATTTGAATAGGAATAAGAATAGAGTCGAATATAGCGTTTTTACTTGAATGTTCATAATTCTAAAAATTTTCATATTAGATATTCCGATTTTTCTAAAATATTCAAAGCAAAAAAAATGTCTTTCCTAATCAATATCAAACATTTTATTTTATTAAAAAAATTATATAATTGACAAGTTTTAATATATCTTCAAACGTAATTAAATGATTGTTTTTTCGGGAGAAAAGTAGCCCCTCGACTCTTATGAAATAGTATTTTACGACACGCATTTCTGATAAATTATTTGTCATTTTCGAGACATTTTTAATTTTGTCAAGCACTTAAGCACAAAAATAGACCATATCGCGTTTTCCACAGACGGACGTATGGGCATTGCTGCATCGTCTTAGACTTCATAAGTGATCAAGAATATATGTTTTTTTGGGGGTCAAATTCTTTTTGAAGGGTGTTAAAACTAAATTTTTTCAGGGTCGCTCTAGAAAGGGCAGTGGAGGAGACATTTCACGTCTGCCATTAAACACTAGAAATAAATTATCGGGATAATTAAGTGTATTTTTAATTTTTATTTTTTTATAGCCTCATTTGATGGACAAAGGGTAAGGAGGAGGATAGGGCAGAGGAGGATCAGGTTACATCTCAGCTTCGTCATAAAGATTAAAAATATTATTTTTAAAGAATGTAGGCTTATGTAACACACTTTATTAAGTTTTTACACAATTTTTGGGGTTTGGGGTTTTTGGAAAACGTTCACATGTATACAAAAATCCAAACCAAAAACGTTTGTCTTATGCCGCCCATACACTACACAAGTTCACTGCACAAGTCTGGCACTGCGTAAACGAAACTTGTGGCACACATTATACATGTAAACTGTACAGTTTTTTATTCTAAAATTAAATTGAAGAAAACAACATGTGTAAATATTGCGCTATATTATTGCTTGCTATTGCAATAAAAAAAGAAAACAAAACAAAGAAAAATAAGACGCTTATGGTGTAAAAAGTGGTACTTAAATCGTGGAAAATTAAGACAAGGAAAATTATTGAAAGAATTACAATTTTCATCACAAAGTGATTTAAAAACTATGTTCGTATGAGCAAAGATCCTTTTGAAGAACTTTTAACAAAAGTGGAGCCATTAATACAAAAGCAGGACACTATGTTGAGAAAAGCAATTCCAGTACATCATCGCTTGGCCTTAACGTTGCGGTATTTAGCAAGCGGCAATAGTTTTGAGGATCTAAAATTTCTAACACCTATTCATATATTCTAATATTCATAGAAAGCAGACGTGTTTTTAATATACAAAAAATAATATTTTATTATTATATTTTATTGAATTTTCATTAAAAAAAACAAGCTATATATTTTATTGGTGAAATGGATAAACCTCTAATTCCTTCTGTAAAGCAATTGAAGAAACCTCCTGATAAAATTTGGGACAAATCTAAGCTTCATGATAAAAACATTCCGTCAAATATTAATAATGCTTCTGGGACGTCTTCAAGCTCTCTTCATCGTTCAGTCATTGATTCTGGTGTCTCTTTTAATATTATGAGTGATGATGCCTTTAATTTGGATTCACACTTAGATAAAACTCGTCAAGAAAATTTATCTATGCAACATTCGAATGACGATGCGCTATCCAGTTTCCTTTCCCAAGATGAAAATTGTGACATGGCAAATTATTCAGGTGATACTGATTTTGAATTTACCAGAAATAATAAATACAAAAGAAACTCTCAGGGGAATTTAAAGGTCGATTTATCTAACCTTTGACATTAGACCGTCTTCTAGTCAAAATAGGTTTGCAATTTTTGAAAATTTAGATGTTGAATCAAATACAATTAATAATGTACAAATGATTCCGAAGACGAAAAAACAGAAAAGTATAAAACAATTTTGTCCACCAATATTTCTTTATCGTGTCAACATTATATCTTTGGTCGATCAACTAAAAGTTAAAGGTATTGATTTTAACATAGTAAACAAAAGTAATTTTAAAAGTAAACTTTATTTACGTGATGTTTCAGCTCATTCAGAGATGATGCAAATTCTGAGGGATAAAAATATTGATTCCTATTCATTTACACCTTTGGAATTGAGACGTCAGTCTTTAGTATTACGTGGTATTTATTTTGATACCAATATCTTGGATATTGAATCTGAATTAAACAAAATTGCACCTGAAACAATTCATTCCGTCTCAAAATTTAAAACATCTTTTTCAAAAAAAAAATAATTTAGAAACTGGGCTTTTCTTAATTTCACTTAAAGAGGGTAAACGCTTAAATGATTTGACTGGTATTCGATTTGTTTTGAATCAGGTAGTTACTTCGGAAAAGCCAAAGAAAAATCAGAAAGTAGTACAATGTTATCGCTGCCAAAATTGGGGCCATATGGCTAAAAATTGTAACCGTTCTTTTGCATGTGTTAAATGCTCTTCAGATCATGAACCTGGTAAATGCACTTTTATTTCTGATGCTGACAGTCAGCCTTTTTGCTTTAATTGTCAATCTTATGGCCATCCAGCAAGTTGGCGTGGTTGTTCATCATATAAGAAGTATTTAGAAACAAAAAAAGAAATATCTGATAGAGTTAAAAACAGGAAAGATCAGGCACTGAGTAATGTTTCTTTGGCTTTTAACTCAAACTTTATTGATCCTAATCGTTCGTTCGCTAGTCATTTTGGCAGTAAAATTTTAAACAAACTTAATATTGTTAATGAATTTTTGAAATTGGCTAAAATTTTATGTGAACCTGATTCACTGGAAGTTAGAATTATGAATTTTATGAAAAATTTCAAGTCTTTGTCGAAATCTGAGGCAATTTTCGAATGTAAAAGTCTTTTTAAAGAAGTTATTTTAACATATGGTCCGTAATGTATTTAAAATGTTAACATATAATGTTGGATCTCTTGTAGAGACTAGGAGAAGACTAGATTTAGCAAATGTTCTTAATTTAAATAACGTTGATTTTGCTTTTATTCAAGAAACGCATCTTAAATCATTTCATAAAGTTTATTTAGATAATTATATTTTTGTAAGAGATTTCACTTCACAAGGTGTTGGTGTTGCCATAAAAAAAATTATTATTTTTCTAAATTAGAAATTTCTGGTTTATTGTTTCCCCATATTTTTATTGAGGTGCGTGTAAATATAAATAATATTATTAAAAAAATCTTAATTGGTTCCGTTTATATTCCGTGCAATTTCAATGCTGTTCAATTTGAAAATGGGTTAATGAACATTGCAAATTTTTCAAACGATTTTGATGCTCTAATAATTGGTTGGGATTTTAGTTCTAAAAGTATATCTTGGGGGGATAGTTTGACCAATTCAAATGGTCAATTATTTAATAATTGGTTAAATCCCCACTCTCACTCATTTGTTAGACTTTGCGACTTTGTGCCTTCTTATCCTAACGGGTCCTCGTTTTTAGATAATTTTCTTTTGAGTTCTAATATTGTTGATCTTATTAGTCCAAACTACAATGTATCTACTTTATCTTCCTTTTCTGGTCATTTTCCTTTAAATTTAAATTTGAAATTCTTAGATTTTGAGTTCATTATGATTCCTCCGGTTTCATTCTCTTCATACAAAAATACCAAATGGGATGTTTTTAAAATGATTTGACAACACTACTTTTAGAAAATTTTCCCCCTTCAGTAAGTAACTTATTGAATACTGAAATTGATTTTTATATTGACGAATTTACTTCGGCGGTGAAATTTTGCTGTGATGTTCATTCTGAGAAAGTTGAACTTAAATCTAATAAATTTGTTCCTTCTAAATTTGTGAAAAACCTATTTAAAATAAAATACAACTGGCAAAAAGAACTGAAGACGATTTATAATACAACATTAAATAGATATAATTATCGTTACAAGCTTATTTCAAAGCAAATTCAGCTTTTGAACATTTTGATTAAAGAACAAGTTAGCAAGGAAAATATTAAAAATTTTATTAAAATTCTTGAAAAAATTGGTCCGGGTCCTCAAGCACATAAACAAGTTTATAACATTTTAGGATATAAAAGAAAGACATTTATTAATGATTTATCAGTTAATGGTTTAATTATTGAAAATGACAGCAATAAATTAAATATATTAAGAAATCATTTTGCAGAGGTTTATAGTGGGAATTCCTTAGATAGAGATTCTTCTGAAATTGATAATTTTGTAAACACTTTGGATCAGAGTAGTTTATTTACTTTCAGTGATTCTTTTTCATCTTTAAATATTCAAAATTGCAATCGATTTATAAATGTAGATAATTTATTTTCTCTTACTAAAGAGTTGAACAACAAAAAATCAGCAGGTATTGATAATATTTCCAATTTTTTAATAAAAAATTTTTCAATTAAAGCATTTGAATTTTTGGTTATAGTTTTTAACAACTGTATAAATAATGCATATTTTCCAAATAGTTGGAAAATTTCCAAACTTTTTCCAATTAAAAAGATTCCTAGTTCTTCTGATATCAATAATCTAAGACCAATTTCTTTATTATCAAATTTAGGTAAATTATTTGAAAAAATTATTCGTGAAAAAATGGATTTAAATTTAAATAATAATTATATTCCAAATTTACAATTTGGTTTTAAAAAAGGTCATTCTACCGTTGACGCTTTATCAAAATTCCAGAATGATGTAGTTTGTAATTTGAGACAGCGATGTTGTACAGTTGCAATTTCACTTGATGTAGAAAAGGCTTTTGATAGAGCTATTCATAATGCAATTCTCTTCAAAATGTCTACAATTGGTTTTAAAAGTTTTTTCAATAATAGACGTTTTTGTATACAATTGAATAATTCCTTTTCTGAGTTTGGACATGTTGCTTGTGGAGTTCCACAAGGCTCTATTTTAGCTCCTCATTTATACAATATTCTAATATCGGATTTTCCTCATAATTTTTCAAACTCAACTGGTATACTTTATGCTGATGATTCATTACTTTATGCTCATCATGAATCACCTATAACAGCACTTCAAATTGTGTCTGGTCATTTAAATAAAGTGAATGATTTCTATAATTTTTGGGGCATTAGAATTAATGCTTCAAAAAGTGAAGCAATTTGTTTGAGAAATGCCTCTGAAAAATGCGCTTATTTTGTTGTTCCTCAAAGCAAGAGATTGAAACTTTTTTTGAATGGTGTTGAAATTCCTTTCAAAGATAAATTTAAATACCTTGGTATTTACTTTAATAAACTTTTTAAATTTAATGACCATGGTAAATTTGTATTAAATAAAGTTTACAAAGTGAAACATTGTATAGGAAGAATTTTATCGCATAAGTCTCTTCCTGTTAAAACAAAATTGTTAATTTATAAAACTTGTTTAAGGCCAGTGCTTTTATACGGATTTCCGATATGGTTTACTATTTCACCTTCAATAATGAATAAATTCGAAATTTTTGAGCTAATAGTATTACGTTCATGTATTGGTAAAAACTTTGTTTCTCGTACGAAAAGATTTTCAAACGCTGTAATTTATGGGGAATCAATAATAACTCCTTTAAGTTCTTATGTTATTAAAATAATTAAAAATTATATTCATAGATTACATATCCATGAAAATGATATTATTAAGAACATTATTCTGTCTCAACATAGTTTCAATTAGACTAATACCAGTTATTTATCTCCCCATGGTATGCAAAATGACTTGATTGACTTAGCTAATTCGTCTTCGGAATTCTTTAAAAAATCTTATCCAGGTTCACATAGAGGTTAATTATAGAATTTTTTTTTATTTGTTTTTGTTCATATTTTATAGAATTTTTTATATGTAGTTTTTAAGTTTTAACAATAAGTCTGTGATTATTTTTTAGAGTTATACACTCACGAAATTGTTACCATCGGAAGCAAATGCGTTGTCAATTTAAAATAATGTTTTTTTTAAATGTTTACTTCTTATGTTAAGTTTGGTACTGTAATATTCATAACATAGTTTTTAAGACATTACATTTCAATCTTAAATATTTCAAAATTGTTATACACATCTTTCATATCCTATTATTATACAAAACAAGGCTCAATAAATTAACTTAACTTAACAGCAATTGCACCCCAAACCATTGCACTATGTTTCAAAGACCTACTTTTTCCGTGCGAAATTAATATCTTTTAAAATATTAAACTTTTTAGAGCAAAATTGAAAGCGGAGCTAAAGAAGGCATTTTTAAATAAATCGAAAAAAAATTAACTCATTGGTGACAAATAAGATGCAAAAAAAAACAGTAGTAAATAATATATTTTATTATTTTTTTTTTATAAAAAAATTGTTTTATTTTAGTTTTGGATAAATCATTGCACTATGTTTCAAAGACCTACTTTTTCCGTGCGAAATTCAAATTTCAAAACTATCAATATAGCTTTGTTTTTTTGCCAAGCAGTTTCTAACACTCCAATTCAAACAAATTGACAATTTTTTTTTGAAAAATACAAAACACTATTTGACAGCGCGCAGTCAAAGTCATTGTTGCCATACGTGTTGAAACATTTTTGTAAAATATTAATTTTAAATCAAAAGTTTGAGCAAATATTGTGAAAATTGTGTTAAAATTTTATAAATAATTTGTAATGCAGAATAATCTGTCATGTAAGTACTTAAGTTTTTTCTCATAAATTTTTGAAAATATATAAAATTTGATTTTGAAAAATTAATTTTTTAAAATAACCTTTAAGCAAATGGGTTTTTTCAAAATTTTAATTTCATGTAACCCTTTAAAAAAATGTTAACGTTTGGCAAACCAAATGTAAACATATTTGAATAGACTAAAGTTTGGTTCATTTACTAGGATTTATCTCATATTGCTCAAAGTTGCACTATCCGAATAATATCACTTTTTGTAGATTCTTATACTTTGAAAAAAATCGAACTTTTTGAAATTTGGTTAAAAGATCCCTCAAAAAACTCAAAAAATGATATAGTTGTCCAGTATGTCTTAAATAAAGTTGATGCGTCTGAGATGGACGATGATTGCGAAAAAATGTTGGTGGAGAAGGTACGTCTTTTCTGCAAGTATCTAGAAACAAAATGGGCAAAAAGTAGAAGAAGAGAAGATCACTTTCGAAATAAAAACTGTTTGTCGTGTAGCTTTGCCATAAATCCAAACAAGTTTGAAACATACTGCTTCCAAACAGCAAAGATGATACAAGATTTATATCGTTGGCTTCCAATGACCTCCACTGTTCACAAGGTTTTAATTCATTCCAAGCAAGTTATAGAGAACACTATTTTGCCAATTGGTGTTTTTAGTGAATCGGCAGCGGAATCGCGCCATAAGATTTATAAATCCGACAGATTGCATCATGCTCGGAAAAACAGCAGAACAAACAATCTTCAAGATGTTTTCAACAGAGCCTTAGATACATCCGATCCAATAATTTCGACAAAATACTTAAGCAGGCGCATGCAACAACATAAACCTTTAAACCTTCCACGTGAAGTTGTAGAGCTTCTAAGTTCCAATGTTATAAATGCAAATGTGGACGAAGGAAACCACTACGAACAAAAAGAATTTTTACCCGCTACTTCAATAAATTTTTTGAGTCAAATGTGTCTTCCAAACGAATTGCAGTTAACTGATACAATCAATTTAAATGAAAACTAAAGTAAAATATTTTTTTTATTAAAAAAATAATAAAATAAATAATTTTTTTACATATAATTAGCCACCAATGATTAGATTTATCCAAAACTAAAATAAAACAATTTTGTATTTTAGAATGATTGAGCTCGAGGTCGTTTTTGTAAAAATCGTTATAATTTTTCTATTTTATTCGATATTTCGTCAACAATTTGTTGACATCATCAGGAATAACAATCGAAAATTAAAATTTTCTGTATAAATTGGTTTTGAAATATGACAAAAATTTTTTCGAATATATCTATGTTTTCAAAAATATTAACATAAAAACAAAAGCATATATACAGGCTTGTATATATTTATACATGTATACATCAATACATACATGAACGTATACATATATGCATACATGAACATGCACAACTACATACAAACATATATACACACACATAGAGAGAGATACAAACACATATGCATGTACATACACATATGCACATACACACATATATATGAATACATATATATAAATAACTAACAGAATTACAAATTAATATATTAACATATATACAAATTTACATACATATGTATACAACTAAACATTTACAATATTTAAACTATTCAATCAACATTACAACAATGATAAGAATTGATTACAGAATAGTGTATATAAATAACATATAAAAATAATGATATGATATAAATATATATACACATGCGCATGCATACACATACACATATATACATATACACATATACATGTATACACGCATACACACACATACATACATACACATAAATACATACATACATACATAGGAATAAATTCTTTAACCAATTAACATAAATAAACAAATTTTTTTTTTTTTTTTTTTTTTTTTTTTGTATAAAAAATTCAAATTTTACTAACTAAATACCTATAATTCTGTGCTAATTTTTCTGTGTCTGCCTTAAAATTTATTCTTTGTGATAAAGGTGTGCGAATTATTTCTAACATTTCTAACATTAAGCGCCGATTATAATTGTTATCTGTGTTTAATATTGAAACATTTTCAAAATCTGCAAAATGATATAATTCAGAACTATGAGAACATAAAGCAGTTTTTTGTGAATTCATGTGTCTATATTTTTGATCTGACTTATGACCTGTTATCCTAGTCTTTAATTTATTTTTAGTTGTACCAATATATATCTTATTACAATTTTCCTGACTATTCCCCTTGCAAGGTATTTTATAAATTACATTAGACCTATCCCACTTATCAATCTTATCTTTTGTTTTGCTAAATAGTCTTTTCATTGTATTATATGTCTTGTGAGCTATTCTATATTTCTCTGAATCGTAAATTTTAGATTTTACTAATCTTTCTGATATTCCAGATATATAAGTCAATGACTTATATGTCTTTTGCTGTGTAGTATTATTTATATTACCATTACCATTATTATTATTGTTGTTATTATTATTATTATTATTTGTATTGTTGTTAATATTGTTGTTATTATTATTATTGTTATTTGTTCTTCTATCTCTATATTGATATATTAATTTAATTATTAAACTCTTTGGGAAATTATTATATTCTAAAATGTCTTTAATTTTATTTATATTATTTTTATGAAATACCTTATCACTAATATTTAAAACTCTTTCTATAAAATTCCTAGCCGTATTGATAATAATATGTCTTCTATGCTTAGAATAATAATTAATCATTCTGCCTGAGGCTGTAGGTTTCTGGTACCAATTTATTAATAATCTATTTCCTTTTCTAATAATTAATGTGTCTAAGTAAGGAAGTTTATTATCAAACTCTTTCTCAATAGTACACTTTATATTAGAATTGAATTTGTTTAGTTCTGTTAACATATCATCAATTCCAGATGTAGGAATAATGCAAAACAAATCATCTACATATTTTGTCATTATTCTGGGTTTAAGATCAACTTTTTGAATTGCTCTATGTAATAATTCTTCCATTACAATATCTGCTATAATTGGTGATGCTGGTGATCCCATTGGAAGACCTTTTTGTTGTATATATATTTTGTTATTATAGCATCACCAATTATAGCAGATATTGTAATGGAAGAATTATTACATAGAGCAATTCAAAAAGTTGATCTTAAACCCAGAATAATGACAAAATATGTAGATGATTTGTTTTGCATTATTCCTACATCTGGAATTGATGATATGTTAACAGAACTAAACAAATTCAATTCTAATATAAAGTGTACTATTGAGAAAGAGTTTGATAATAAACTTCCTTACTTAGACACATTAATTATTAGAAAAGGAAATAGATTATTAATAAATTGGTACCAGAAACCTACAGCCTCAGGCAGAATGATTAATTATTATTCTAAGCATAGAAGACATATTATTATCAATACGGCTAGGAATTTTATAGAAAGAGTTTTAAATATTAGTGATAAGGTATTTCATAAAAATAATATAAATAAAATTAAAGACATTTTAGAATATAATAATTTCCCAAAGAGTTTAATAATTAAATTAATATATCAATATAGAGATAGAAGAACAAATAACAATAATAATAATAACAACAATATTAACAACAATACAAATAATAATAATAATAATAACAACAATAATAATAATGGTAATGGTAATATAAATAATACTACACAGCAAAAGACATATAAGTCATTGACTTATATATCTGGAATATCAGAAAGATTAGTAAAATCTAAAATTTACGATTCAGAGAAATATAGAATAGCTCACAAGACATATAATACAATGAAAAGACTATTTAGCAAAACAAAAGATAAGATTGATAAGTGGGATAGGTCTAATGTAATTTATAAAATACCTTGCAAGGGGAATAGTCAGGAAAATTGTAATAAGATATATATTGGTACAACTAAAAATAAATTAAAGACTAGGATAACAGGTCATAAGTCAGATCAAAAATATAGACACATGAATTCACAAAAAACTGCTTTATGTTCTCATAGTTCTGAATTATATCATTTTGCAGATTTTGAAAATGTTTCAATATTAAACACAGATAACAATTATAATCGGCGCTTAATGTTAGAAATGTTAGAAATAATTCGCACACCTTTATCACAAAGAATAAATTTTAAGGCAGACACAGAAAAATTAGCACAGAATTATAGGTATTTAGTTAGTAAAATTTGAATTTTTTATACAAAAAAAAAAAAAAAAAAAAAAAAAAAAATTTGTTTATTTATGTTAATTGGTTAAAGAATTTATTCCTATGTATGTATGTATGTATTTATGTGTATGTATGTATGTGTGTGTATGCGTGTATACATGTATATGTGTATATGTATATATGTGTATGTGTATGCATGCGCATGTGTATATATATTTATATCATATCATTATTTTTATATGTTATTTAAATACACTATTCTGTAATCAATTCTTATCATTGTTGTAATGTTGATTGAATAGTTTAAATATTGTAAATGTTTAGTTGTATACATATGTATGTAAATTTGTATATATGTTAATATATTAATTTGTAATTCTGTTAGTTATTTATATATATGTATTCATATATATGTGTGTATGTGCATATGTGTATGTACATGCATATGTGTTTGTATCTCTCTCTATGTGTGTGTATATATGTTTGTATGTAGTTGTGTATGTTCATGTATGCATATATGTATACGTTCATGTATGTATTGATGTATACATGTATAAATATATACAAGCCTGTATATATGCTTTTGTTTTTATGTTAATATTTTTGAAAACATAGATATATTCGAAAAAATTTTTGTCATATTTCAAAACCAATTTATACAGAAAATTTTAATTTTCGATTGTTATTCCTGATGATGTCAACAAATTGTTGACGAAATATCGAATAAAATAGAAAAATTATAACGATTTTTACAAAAACGACCTCGAGCTCAATCATTCTAAAATACATATATAAGAAAAGGTCAATAAAAGCAAACAACAATAAAACAATTTTTTTATAAAAAAAAAAATAATAAAATATATTATTTATTACTGTTTTTTTTGCATCTTATTGGTCACCAATGAGTTAATTTTTTTTAGATTTATTTAAAAATGCCTGCTTTAGCTCCGCTTTCAATTTTGCTCTAAAAAGTTTAATATTTTAAAAGATATTAATTTCGCACGGAAAAAGTAGGTCCTTGAAACATAGTGCAATGGTTTGGGGTGCAATTGCTGTTAAGTTAAGTTAATTTATTGAGCCTTGTTTTGTATAATAATAGGATATGAAAGATGTGTATAACAATTTTGAAATATTTAAGATTGAAATGTAATGTCTTAAAAACTATGTTATGAATATTACAGTACCAAACTTAACATAAGAAGTAAACATTTAAAAAAAACATTATTTTAAATTGACAACGCATTTGCTTCCGATGCTAACAATTTCGTGAGTGTATATCTCTAAAAAATAATCACAGACTTATAGTTAAAACTTAAAAACTACATATAAAAAATTCTATAAAATATGAACAAAAACAAATAAAAAAAAATTCTATAATTAACCTCTATGTGAACCTGGATAAGATATTTTAAAGAATTCCGAAGACGAATTAGCTAAGTCAATCAAGTCATTTTGCATACCAAGGGGAGATAAATAACTGGTATTAGTCCAATTGAAACTATGTTGAGACAGAATAATGTTCTTAATAATATCATTTTCATGGATATGTAATCTATGAATATAATTTTTAATTATTTTAATAACATAAGAACTTAAAGGAGTTATTATTGATTCCCCATAAATTACAGCGTTTGAAAATCTTTTCGTACGAGAAACAAAGTTTTTACCAATACATGAACGTAATACCATTAGCTCAAAAATTTCGAATTTATTCATTATTGAAGGTGAAATAGTAAACCATATCGGAAATCCGTATAAAAGCACTGGCCTTAAACAAGTTTTATAAATTAACAATTTTGTTTTAACAGGAAGAGACTTATGCGATAAAATTCTTCCTATACAATGTTTCACTTTGTAAACTTTATTTAATACAAATTTACCATGGTCATTAAATTTAAAAAGTTTATTAAAATAAATACCAAGGTATTTAAATTTATCTTTGAAAGGAATATCAACACCATTCAAAAAAAGTTTCAATCTCTTGCTTTGAGGAACAACAAAATAAGCGCATTTTTCAGAGGCATTTCTCAAATAAATTGCTTCACTTTTTGAAGCATTAATTCTAATGCCCCAAAAATTATAGAAATCATTCACTTTATTTAAATGACCAGACACAATTTGAAGTGCTGTTATAGGTGATTCATGATGAGCATAAAGTAATGAATCATCAGCATAAAGTATACCAGTTGAGTTTGAAAAATTATGAGGAAAATCCGACATTAGAATATTGTATAAATGAGGAGCTAAAATAGAGCCTTGTGGAACTCCACAAGCAACATGTCCAAACTCAGAAAAGGAATTATTCAATTGTATACAAAAACGTCTATTATTGAAAAAACTTTTAAAAAGTTTAATTACGTGATGATCAAAACCAATTGTAGACATTTTGAAGAGAATTGCATTATGAATAGCTCTATCAAAAGCCTTTTCTACATCAAGTGAAATTGCAACTGTACAACATCGCTGTCTCAAATTACAAACTACATCATTCTGGAATTTTGATAAAGCGTCAACGGTAGAATGACCTTTTTTAAAACCAAATTGTAAATTTGGAATATAATTATTATTTAAATTTAAATCCATTTTTTCACGAATAATTTTTTCAAATAATTTACCTAAATTTGATAATAAAGAAATTGGTCTTAGATTATTGATATCAGAAGAACTAGGAATCTTTTTAATTGGAAAAAGTTTGGAAATTTTCCAACTATTTGGAAAATATGCATTATTTATACAGTTGTTAAAAACTATAACCAAAAATTCAAATGCTTTAATTGAAAAATTTTTTATTAAAAAATTGGAAATATTATCAATACCTGCTGATTTTTTGTTGTTCAACTCTTTAGTAAGAGAAAATAAATTATCTACATTTATAAATCGATTGCAATTTTGAATATTTAAAGATGAAAAAGAATCACTGAAAGTAAATAAACTACTCTGATCCAAAGTGTTTACAAAATTATCAATTTCAGAAGAATCTCTATCTAAGGAATTCCCACTATAAACCTCTGCAAAATGATTTCTTAATATATTTAATTTATTGCTGTCATTTTCAATAATTAAACCATTAACTGATAAATCATTAATAAATGTCTTTCTTTTATATCCTAAAATGTTATAAACTTGTTTATGTGCTTGAGGACCCGGACCAATTTTTTCAAGAATTTTAATAAAATTTTTAATATTTTCCTTGCTAACTTGTTCTTTAATCAAAATGTTCAAAAGCTGAATTTGCTTTGAAATAAGCTTGTAACGATAATTATATCTATTTAATGTTGTATTATAAATCGTCTTCAGTTCTTTTTGCCAGTTGTATTTTATTTTAAATAGGTTTTTCACAAATTTAGAAGGAACAAATTTATTAGATTTAAGTTCAATTTTCTCAGAATGAACATCACAGCAAAATTTCACCGCCGAAGTAAATTCGTCAATATAAAAATCAATTTCAGTATTCAATAAGTTACTTACTGAAGGGGGAAAATTTTCTAAAAGTAGTGTTGTCAAATCATTTTAAAAACATCCCATTTGGTATTTTTGTATGAAGAGAATGAAACCGGAGGAATCATAATGAACTCAAAATCTAAGAATTTCAAATTTAAATTTAAAGGAAAATGACCAGAAAAGGAAGATAAAGTAGATACATTGTAGTTTGGACTAATAAGATCAACAATATTAGAACTCAAAAGAAAATTATCTAAAAACGAGGACCCGTTAGGATAAGAAGGCACAAAGTCGCAAAGTCTAACAAATGAGTGAGAGTGGGGATTTAACCAATTATTAAATAATTGACCATTTGAATTGGTCAAACTATCCCCCCAAGATATACTTTTAGAACTAAAATCCCAACCAATTATTAGAGCATCAAAATCGTTTGAAAAATTTGCAATGTTCATTAACCCATTTTCAAATTGAACAGCATTGAAATTGCACGGAATATAAACGGAACCAATTAAGATTTTTTTAATAATATTATTTATATTTACACGCACCTCAATAAAAATATGGGGAAACAATAAACCAGAAATTTCTAATTTAGAAAAATAATAATATTTTTTTATGGCAACACCAACACCTTGTGAAGTGAAATCTCTAACAAAAATATAATTATCTAAATAAACTTTATGAAATGATTTAAGATGCGTTTCTTGAATAAAAGCAAAATCAACGTTATTTAAATTAAGAACATTTGCTAAATCTAGTCTTCTCCTAGTCTCTACAAGAGATCTAACATTATATGTTAACATTTTAAATACATTACGGACCATATGTTAAAATAACTTATTTAAAAAGACTTTTACATTCGGAAATTGCCTCAGATTTCGACAAAGACTTGAAACTCTTCATAAAATTCATAATTCGAACCTCCAATGAATCAGATTCACATAAAATTATAGCTGATTTCAAAAATTCATTAACAATATTAGGTTTGTTTGAAATTTTACTACAGCGATAACATTGTACTACTTTCTGATTTTTCTTTGGCTTTTCCCAAGTAACTACCTGATTCAAAACAAATCGAATACCAGTTAAATCATTTAAGCGTTTGCCCTCTTTAAGTGAAATTAAGAAAAGCCCAGTTTCTAAATTTTTTTTTTTTTAAAAGATGTTTTAAATTTTGAGACGGAATGAATTGTTTCAGGTGCAATTTTCTTTAAGTCAGATTCAATATCCAAGATATTGGTATCAAAATAAAGACTACGTAATACTAAAGATTGACGTCTCAATTCCAAAGGTGTAAATGAATACTAATCAATATTTTTATCCCTAAGAATTTGCATCATCTCTGAATGAGCTGAAACATCACGTAAATAAAGTTTACTTTTAAAATTACTTTTGTTTACTATTTTAAAATCAATACCCTTAACTTTTAATTGATCGACCAAAGATTTAATGTTACACGATAAAGAAATATTGATGGACAAAATTGTTTTATACTTTTCAGTTTTTTCGTCTTCGGAATCATTTCTACATTATTGATTGTATTTGATTCAACATCCAAATTCTCAAAAATTGCAAACCTATTTTGACTAGAAGACGGTCTAATGTCAACTTCTGCAGATTTAAAATTAGATAAATCGACCTTTAAATTCCCCTGAGAGTTTCTTTTGTATTTTTTATTTCTGGTCAATTCAAAATCAGTATCACCTGAATAATTCGCCATATCACAATTTTCATCTTGAGGAAACTGGAGAGCGCATCATTATTCGAATGTTGCAAAGATAAATTTTGTCTAAGTGTGAATCCAAATTAAAGGCATCATCACTCACAATATTAAAAGAGACACCAGAATCAATGACTGAACGACGAAGATTTGAAGACGTCCCAGAAGCATTATTAATATTTGACGGAAGGTTTTTATCATAATCATGAAGATTAGATTTGTCCCACATTTTATCAGGAGGTTTCTTCAATTGCTTTACTGAAGGAATTAGGGGTTTATCCATTTCACCAATAAAATATATAAAGTTTGTTTTTCTTTTTTTTTTTATGAAAATTCAATAAAATATAATAATAAAATATTATTTTTTGATAGTCACGTCTGCTTTCTATGAATATTCAATAAAAACTCGTGTGGTACATTAATGCATTTCAAATAGAAAATAGATAATAAATGAAGATGTGCAATGCTGAGAAATATGAAGTTCCTTCATTATGTTTATTATTATCGGAATTATAGGCTTTTGGATTTGTACGGCCCTTACGGATTACAACACTCTTTTTATTATTGAGTGTGTTAAAATTCCGCATTCTGTCATGTTTCCGATTTATTACCTTTTCAGCGGTTGGTTCCTCGCTCTCTGGAAATTCTTGAAAGGGGAACGAAATATTGACTGACTCAGTTGGAACAGATTGCTCTGGTACAACTGTTTGTAAAAGGTTTTGCTTAGAACCAGCGTTGCCATTTGCCAAGTTTTTCCTTTTTTTGCAAGTTTTTTGAGATGCATAAAGTTTTTGAATTATATGCAGTTTTTCCAAGTTGTTTTTTATTAATTTAAAGTTTTGAATTAATTTTATGAATAGATGGATTGACGAGATAATGCACATTAAACAATGAAACGACCTTATATTTTTCACTCCCTTTAAGAATTTTGATTTGTTTTTACTCCACCCAAAAACAATGCCGGTGTAGTTATTTTAAATTGAAAGTTTGCAACTTACTTCGTTGTGAATTTTGTTTTAAATTCAGAAAGACATGATAAATATTCAAAGGCACAAACCAAACTCAACATCAGATTTTAGTTATACATCTTACACAGCAGAGCAGAACAGCTGTTTTCGAAAGCCGCAATGCTTTCATCATCAGTGAATTTAATTTTATTTTTTATTATTTATATATATCACGTTTAATATACATATGTATGTATAGGTACATATTATGTATGCAATGTTTTTTATGTTTTGTATTACTTAGAAAAATACGTTTTTTTTGTTAATAAAATATTTTTAATAAAAATGAAATCTAATTTTGTATTTTCGTTTATTATTTTGTCATATTTAAAGAAAAAGTTTTTGTAATCAAAAAAAAGTTTCTTTTTCTGGAATGGCAAGTTTTTTGAAAAAAAATGGTAACGCTGCTTAGAGCTAATATTTGTGTTAACTTCGCTGTCTATTGCTTCAGTAATTTTCCCTACTCGTAATGAGGATTTTAAAGTATCATTTTGAATCTTGCATTTAGCTTCTATGGAATTATGGTTAGTTGGGGCGCAGCCTAGTTGGTATTGCCGGCCCCCTGGTCGTTTCCATCGTTCAGCTTATTATAATTTTTTTTACTAAAGCAATTTGCTTCTAGATGCCCTATTCTAGAACACCACCTACATTTCATTTTTCTTTTATTTGTGTTGGTTACCAGAATTTTGGATATTGGACAGGTGTCCCTTTCATGTCCATAGGAGTTGCAATTTCCGCAATAGGGAGTGTTACGACGCTGCTTACAGTCAGCATAGGTGTGGTTAGATTTATTGCAGAAACCACATTTTGTCACGTATTGTGGCAACTTAGTTTGTCTATTAAATGGTTGCGTAGCAGGGGTATTAGTTTGTTCCTGCTGTTGCAACATTGAGTCTCGAAATTAGGTCTGAGTAACCTGTGGGTTGAAACTAGGTGTTGTTGGATTTAAAACATTATAACTAGGTAACCCTATGTTCTTATATTGGTTTGGCCACTGATTTCGGTTTTGAGTTTGCATTAGGCCATATTGCGAATGAATTTGACTAAAGTCATTCACATTAAATGGATTATTACAAAATTGATGAGGTAATTTAGTCTGCGGGTTTAAAACTGATGGCACTTGGGAATTTTGTAGAATTTGCATTTGAGGGTATATTCCTCCCAATTGCATGTACTGTGGTTGTAATAAAAGAGATGTTTTTAGATCAGTGTCCACAAGTTTATCTAACTCTGTTTCGGTGCCGCAATGAAGGATCTGCCAGTCCCATTTTGAAAGATGTTACCATTTCGCTTATTAGGCCGACGGACTCTTCTTCACTGTAGCTTCCTTGTATTATTTCCCTGGATAAATTTGTGTCAAAAGTCTTCTTGAGAAGGACTTGATATAAGCTGACGCGACTGCTTGAGCTCCACTATAACGCTATTTAAGGACCTTGCTGTTAGATAGGTGTTTTTTATTAACTTTATTATATATCTTTCAGTGTTTTAACATTATTGCCTCGAATAAGCTCAAATGCATCGCCAACGAGCCTTGTAGAAAGTAATGAGACAAAAATTTCTTCATTTGTTCTGCCTATACAGTCAAACGCAAGTTCGCAAGCATTTACGAATTCATGCACCCTACTTGATAATTCAGGTGTTCGTGCTCCTGAAAATTGAGGTACTATCCTAGCTATCGTTTCGTAAGACATAGTTTTATTTGGCGTACACTGTACTGGGCACCTTTTTGTTTTAATATTAGATATTTCAGTTTCGACTTCTACTGATACATATAAATTTAATTCCTCTAACTCCGTTCTCAAAACTTTATTTAACGATTCCTTTTCATCTACTTTATTACTAAGGTTTAATACTTTACTCTCTAGTTCAGTATGTGTTTCTGCATTTGCCCGCAACTGTTGTATTTCCTCTTTGCAGTTAGCTATGAATTCTTTTTATTCTTCTAAATTATTCTTGAGTTCGTTTACCCTTATAAAATTTTCCTGAATTCTTTTGGTAAGTCGTTCTATAGTTTGTTCCGCTTCCTTGCTGTATGATTCAAATTCTAATTGGTTTTTCTTAAAGTTGTCTATTTCTTTTACTGCTTCCTTTACTTTTATTTTAAAATTTTTTATTTCTTCTGATTGCTTATTTTTATTTTCAGTAATAACCTTATTTGGTTCGACCAAAATAGCATCTGTCGTTTCTAACCTAGTAAATTTACCCCACACTGACGAGATTTGTGTTCGTACCAGTTGATACACTTCTTTACTAGTAAAACTTTTTATTTCCCCTAAAAGAGCCTCGTTAAACCGGTTTATTTCCGAATCCTGATCTTTTTTCTCTGTTTTATATTGTTCGATTTCGTCCCTAAGCTCTTGAATTTTCCGTCGATCTTCTGTTGCCATTTAATGACTTGCAACAGGTTAGGACAATAATAGAAATAGTAAATGGGATTAATTGAATAAATTAGTACACTTACCCCTTAATTTTAATCATTTGCTCACCATATTTTTTATCAATTCGTCCAACTTACTAAGGTTAATTTCAAAACTTCTTATTGATATTTTTTGTTTTATCGAATTCACAATTTTTTTTTGTAATTCTAATTATATCAACAATAGTGCTTTCATATTTTTCTCTGTATGGGTTTGATTTACCTCCTTTATGTTTTAATGTATTTCATATAAATTTTATACACAAATTCAGGGAATTCATTTGTAGTTTCAATGTTTGAATCACGGTTTAAATATCACTTATAACATACTTATTCACCAACATGTATAAACTTAGTTTTTTTCACAACCATCATCTCATGTCATTTATTTATTAAAATTTTTATTAATATTCTTCCTGTACAATTAGGCAGTATTTTAGCAGGATCGCCAAAAATGATGGGTTTTATTATTTGTTTTAAGGAATACACTGCTCAGCTTTCTGTTCTGTTCTAGACTCCCTTACTTCTTTAGACCAAAAGCCTTATAATACTTTTTATTATACCCTCCAAAAAAGAATTTGGAGGGTATATTCACTTTGTCATTCCGTTTGTAATGCATCGAAATATCCATCTCAGACCCCATAAAGTATATATATTCTTGATCAGTGATGAAATCTAAGACGAACTGAGCATGTCCGTCCATCCGTCCGTCCGTTCGTCTGTAGAAATCAGGATTCAGTCGAAAAGAGCTAGACTCTTGAAATTTGGCATAAATATATTTTAAAACTTAGAGCAGGTTAAGTTCGAAGATGGGCTAAATCGGGCAAGGGGGAAAAAAGTTCCCCTAAGAAGAACTAAACCAACCCAGAAAAAACAACATAAATTTTAAAGTTTTTTGGTTATTTTGTTAAGCAAACGATATATTTTTATGTCAAATACGGTCCAACGCCTTAAACTTGGAGCCATTAAATAAAAATATTTTTTGACCCCGCCCACTTCAGTGGGCGTTATTATAGGCAAAAATAGCATAAAAATTTAACAAATTGTTTTACTTAAGCCTACATTCCTTAAAAATAACACTTTTAAGCTTTAATGACGAAGCTGAGACGAATCCTGGTACTACTCTGCCCTACCCCCTCCTTCCCCTTCTCCCCCTAAATGACCCTACCAAAAAAAAAATTTTTTTTTTAAATTTTGTATATAATCATCCCAAGCATTTATCTTTAGAGTTTTATGACTGCCGATTTCTGCCCTACCCCCCCCCCCCCCCCCTCTTCCTTTGCCCTCTAAATGACCCTACCAAAAAAAAATTTTTTTTTAAATTTTGTATATGTATAATCATCAAGCATTTATCTTTAGAGTTTTATGACTGCCTGTTGCTGCCCTACCCCCTCTTCCCCCTTTGCCCGCTAAATGACCCTATTAAAAATAAATAAAAATTTTTTTTAATTTTGTGCATAATCATCCCAAGCATTTATTTTTAGAGTTTTATGTCTACCTGTTTCTGCCCCACCCCCTCTCCCCCTTTGCCCTCTAAATGACCCTATCAAAAAAAAAATTTTAATTTTGTATATAATTATCCCAAGCATTTATTTTTAGAGTTTTATGACAAAGGTGAAATATTTTCCCCACAGCCCTTGCCAGAGCGACCCCCCCCAAAATACAGTTTTTATACCCTCCGAAGAGAATTGGGCCCTATAAAGTAAATATGTATATTCTTGATTAGTGATGAAGTTTAAGACGGTCTAGCAATGCCCATACGTTCGTCTGTGGAATACATGATATTGTCTATTTTTAAACCCGCCCCCTTCAGTAGGCGTTGACGTACGATATTATATAATGGAACTCTGAGCCACCAAGTTAAACATTTTAAATTCACTTACTAAATATTTGGAGGGTATTTAAGATTCGACCCGGTCGAATATAACGTTTTTACTTGTTTATACATAGTATTATTTGCTACACTTCTAAGTAAATGTATCAGTACAAACTCTATAAATTCATATAATAACAAACAGTATTTGAAGATTTGGTAAAAGAGCACCAATGAAATGCATATAGACATTTGCTTAACCACCTGCAAATAAATTTCATTTAAAATAAAATTGACAATATGTCGAATAATATTTCATAAAATAAACAACTTTATTAAAAAATATACGGAAAATGTTTTCTTAAAGAAAAAGGTTTTATTAAAATATTAGTCTCATGAATGAAAATAATTGTCATTACGAATCTAACGAGTTTAAACATGGAATACCTGCTGTAAGCTATTGAGAAGGTGGGTAGTCTACAAACAACGCTGGCAGCAGTACCTGGTCCAGAAAAATTAAAAAATTCTTAGTAACTACAAGCAAAAATTGTATTAATGACATACAAAATAGGTAATTTAGATCGTTTTGGGGGTGTGTATATTCCAATAACCTCTCCCAGGATTCACGCCTGATTGAGACTGGTCCAAAAGTATTTTATGAAAAAAAACAGTTATTATACTTTAAAGAAGAAAGACCATAAATAAATACGTTTATAAAATATATTTGGTACATTAACTAAAAGCAAAATATACAAGTAATTCAATATAAAACATAACATAAAGAAAATAAAAAACATAACATAAAAATCATACTTTCACTATGTGTATATAAAACAGCAATTAAAAATTAGCAGGCACTTCAATTGTAAATATAAGAATATTCTTTATACATGACAATTCGTTCAACCAGTACTCGTTATAACCGAACTTCACTGTATTTTGTAATGGCTTTGGGTAAAAAAAGTTACCTAATATTACAAAAGTATTCATGAATTGATTCCTGTGATTCCGATGTCATTCCGCAGTCAAATTGAGTATTTGTTAATTCTACTGGCGATGGAGTAGATACATAAGAAATTGTTGAGCTCGGTATGATTTCGAAAAAGTTTGAGAACTGTGGTATGTGTATTTTATCCAAATTTTCAATACATCCTTGATATAAAACATCCGAAATTAATTTACGCGCTAATACCTTTTGTTCAGGTTTCATTTCTTTCAATTGTGCTGCCCAAGCTTTGGCAGCTGTATCATCGCGATCATTGTTGGTTAGATTGCTGTTCATATATTGCGCTGTCAGGTGTTCGCATGCTATTCTAATTAAATTATCTTCATCAGAAATTTTTCTTTTTTCTGGTCTATGTGGTGTTGTTGACGTTTTTGGTGAAATCTAGAATTCCAAAATATGGGTTTAACACACATACGTACATACATTATAAATACAAACTACTAATAAGTACCTCTGCTTGAGTCTCATCATCCATTGCGCATGTGCTTGGTGCACTGATCTCTTGATCCTCCAGAAAAGAAAGTATGTGGTAGTACCGTAAGGTAGGCTCATATACATCCTCAGTTCCAGCTCCTGACTTTTCGCTCGCTTGAACTTTTTATACCCTTCACAAAAAAGTGAAAGGGTATATATAGGTTTGTCATTCCGTGTGTAATTTCTTCGATATGCACATGGGACCCCATAAAGTATATATATTCTGGATCCTTATGAATAGCGATCCAGAAGAGCTAGAGACTTCGTTTTTGGACCGTTGGATTGGAAATGAACTTAAACAGGCTGCTATTGAAATTCAGAAAGATCCGAAGTATGGTTCCAGAGCTGGGAAGCTTACACCTATTTCTCGACGCAAAATTTTTACCAAAAATCAATTTTTTTTTTTAATGTTTGTAAATTAAACCTATTTCGAGCTTTAGGGAGCCCCAATGGTCTATTAAAAACTAAAAAAATTAAAATTTTTTTCCAGGGATGGGAAATTAAAAAATTTTTTTTCGGCCTATTCCGTATTTCGTAGTACATGTAGTAACTAAAATTGTTAAAAATTTTAAGTTTTTCTTTAACAAAACCACTTTATACGTCATGAAGATTTGCATTGGCAAAAAAATTTTTTTTTTTAAATTCCAATTTTGCTTCCAGGGTTGGGAAATTGCATTGTTTTTATAAGTGAAAGTAATCAAACAGGTCTTGCCAAGCCTCCAGAAGAGAGAGAGACTTCATTCTTGGACCGTTGGATTGGAAATGAACTTAAATAGAGTGGTATTAAAATTCAGATAGATCCGAAGTATGGTGCCAGAGCTGGGAAGCTTACACCTATTTCTCGACGCAAAATTTATACCAAAAATCAATTATTTTTTTTTTATCTAATGTTTGTAAATTAAACATATTTCGTGCTTTGGGAAGTCTCAATGGTGTATTAAAAACTAAAAAAATAAAAAAAAAATTTTTCAGGGATGGGAAATTAAAAATTTTATTTTCGGCCCAGTCCGTATTTTGTAGTACATGTAGTAACTAAAAAAAAAAAATTTAAATTCAAATTTTGCTTCCAGGGGTGGGTAATTGAATTTTTTTATAGATGCAAGTAATCAACCAGGCAATTGATGTTTATTTTTTTTTGTTTTTTGCCAACTAAAACTGTCTTATAATTTAGAAAGAACAAAATTGGTATCAAAAATTCAAAAATAAAAAATAAAATTTCGAATTTCAAGAAGCATTGCACTGATAAAAAAAAAACAAACAAAAAAAAATAAAAATTTCGTTTCCAGGGTTGGAAAAATTAAATTTTTTTTGGTATATGCAATACTTTCTAGTACATGTTATAACCAAAATGGTTGCAAAATTCGAGTTTTTCTTAAACAAAACTACTTTATACCTCATGAAGATTTGCATTGATGAAGAAAATTTTAAAAAATTTAAATTTCGCTTCCAGGGGTGGGGGAATTGAAAATTTTTTTTTAAACATAAAAGTAACCAAAAAGGCAATTGACGTTGTTTTTTACTAATTAAAACTTTATTTATAACCTATATTGTTATAAATATTAAGTTTTTCTTAAATAAAACTATTTTATGCTTCATTAAGAGCTGCATTGGTAAAAAAACTTAAATTTCGTTTCCAGGGTTGGGAAATTGATATATTTATTCTGCATAAAAGTAACCAAAAAGGCAATTGACGTTGTTTCTTTTTGCTAATTAAAGCTGTTTTATAAATCAGGAAGAACAAAATTGGTATTAAAATCTTAAAAAATCAAAACTTCGACTCCAGGGTTGGACAAATGATATACTTTATGGTACATGAAAGTGACCAAAAAGTTTAAAAATTTTAATTTTTTTGTCAAGTAAAACTATGTTACACCTCACTAAGAATTGAATTGGTAAAAAATTATAAATTCGGTTCCGGGGTTGGAAAATTGAAATATTTTTGGTATATAAAAGTACATACATATCAGAAAAAATTAAATTAGTATTACAAAATCAAAAATTCGGTTCCAGGGTTGGGAAATCGACATTTTCTGATTCATAAAAGCAGCCATTTTATTTGTTATTTTTGATTTTTATGATGAATTACACCTCCTTTATATATCAGAAAGAAGTAAACTGGTATTAAAAACCAACAACATTGAAAACCAAAGACGATTCTACGGTTGGACAATTAGAACTTTTTGGGGTACATGAAACGGATTTTTTGTTTGTAAATTAAATATATATAATATTTTCGAAAGACGTTCATAGGTATTAGATATAAGAAAAGCCAAACATTTAGCTTCCTAGCGTTTTCTTAAATATAAAAGTAACCGATAACATCATTTTGATTTTTTAATTAAACCTGCTTTCTGTTTTGGCAAGAAAGAAAGAAAGAAGAATTACATCTGTGAAGGGTATTTAAGATTTGGCACAGCGGAATATAGCACTTTTACTTGTTTAAACTCCTTTCTATACGTTGTCCTAAATGTGTTAATCTTTTAAACAACAATTTCCCTGTTTGCATCGGGGTATTTTTCCTTTAACTTATTAATTAATTTTTCGTAGGCTTCGACTTTTATCGGTTGCTGTAATCGCTGCTTTCAATACGCCATAATGCAGGCAATTCTTTGTATAATTCTAGGAACTCTGTCCAGAATATTTTTTCTTCTCTCATTTTTCGTTGTTAACTCTTAAAAAACCGCGAGAAAACTGAAAGTTTTCAACATACACTACACAAGTTCACTGCACACTTTTACAACCTGAGTAAATATCAAAATGATTTTGTATTTTGCTCAGTTCACTGAGTAGATGACAAAATCGCCGCCATACACTACACCAACGCACTGTACAGTGCCAGACTTGTGCAGTGAACTTGTGTAGTGTATGGGTGGCATTAGGTATGATCGAACAAAAAATGCAGAAAAATGGGACATGAAGAAAATAATCAAACGGTAACACGGGTAATAAAACAATAATATGTTAACATCAGGTTGATACAGTTCTCGGATTCTATTTCCTCATAAAATTTGTTTTAATAACAACTGTTATCACATTCACCTAATATGTTGTGACAAACCCAATACACATGAGCACTGATGATGAAAGTGTTGTTGTTTTCGAAAACAGCTGTTCTGCTCTGATGTGTAAGTTGAATAACTAAAAACTGATGTTAACTTTCCTATGTGCCTTAGAATATGTATCATGTCTCTCTGAGATTTAAAACAAATTTCGAACAATTAGCCTATAGTACATCTTAATTAAATTTAATACAAATACATTTTATTTTTCGGATCACTGCTCTAGATCTGAAGGTTGGTTCCCGAGCACATTTATTCATGAGTTCTTTGTATGCAAGCCACGCCAATAATATGGTACTTATAAATATTTTCGAAATGTAGATTTAAAAAGAAAAACAACAAGTAAAAATGTTATATTCGACCGGATCGAATCTTATATACCCTTCAAATATTTAGTAAGTAAATTTAGTATGTTTAACTTACTAGGACAGAGTTCCTTTATATAATATCGTACGACAACGCCCAATGAAAAGGGCGGGGTCCAAAAATAGACAATATCATGTTTTCCACAGGCGAAGGTATGGGCATTGCTAGACCGTCTTAGACTTCATCACTAATCAAGGATATGTATACTTTATGAGGTCCAATTCTTTTTCGAGGGCATTAAAACTGTATTTTGTTGGGGGATCTCTGGGAAGGGCCGTGGGTTAGAATTTCACCTTTACCATAAAACTCCAAATTTAAATGTTTGGCATAATTAATTGTGCCAATACCGAAGAATGACTTGGAGTTCAGGCCAATTGCTATTTTGTGTTTCCTATCTAAAGTTCTTGAAAAAATTCTTCACAATCAAATGTCGCTATACATTAAAAATAACAGTTTGTTGTCTGACAGGCAATCAGACTTTCGCAAAATTCATGGCTGTGTTTCTGCTTTACTAGATGTAGCTGAAAACATAAGACATGAACTTGAAGGAAAAATAAATTTCTTGGTTCTTCTTGATCATTCTAAGGCTTTTGATACGGTAATGCTTTGTATGAAACTCCAACACTTTTTTAACTTCTCCCTAACCTCTACTCGACTTCTATCTTCATATCTTTCTTGTCGTCGGCAATTTGTGTGTTCAAACAATCTTGAATCTTCTGTGCTAAATTTACCTAGGGGAGAGCCTCAAGGATCAATCCTTGGACCACTCCTTTTTTCTATCTATGCAAATGATTTACCAGAATAGCTTTTGTACTGCAATATTCATATGTACGCAGACGATGTGCAGCTGTATTTAAGCAGTCCAGTCATATCCGTTACTGAAAATGTCTCAAGACTTAACAAAGATCTGGACATAATTTATAGTTGGGCTACCGCTAATGGACTTTGTTTAAACCCTCACAAATCAAAGTGTCTTATAATTCGTAAAAAAACAATTAATCATATTGGCGATGTTGACGTTTTAATAAATGGAGAAAGAATCACTATTGTAAATGCAGCCAAAAATCTTGGGATAATATTCAATAACAGTCTTACTTGGTCAAGTCATGTTAACGCACTTGTGGGTCAGACTTACACAAAACTTACGTGCCTTTGGTCGACACAGCACTTTACTCCTTTCAATATAAGAAAAGTTCTTGCAAAATCTTATCTGGTTCCTGGTCTAATCTATGGTTGTGAACTTTTTGCATGTTGTGACTCTGTTAGCAAGAGAATATTAAACGTTGCATATAACAATATAATTAGATATGTTTACGGACTGAGGAGACATGATCATGTATCCCAATTTTCGTCGGAACTATATGGAGTTTCGTTCAACAACCTTCTTAATATCCGAGTGCTTTTATTTTTTCATAAAATCGTTTTTTCAGAAATGCCACAATATATTGTCAATAAAATCAGGTTTGCACGATCAGTTAGGGGGAAAAAGATAATAATTCCTTTACACCGTTTCCTTGTATTTGAATGGCAGTTTTTCATACATGCGGCACGTCTCTGGAATATTCTTCCTCAGACACTGCAGCTTAATTGCAACGCAAATAGTAATAAGCACTTTTTACTTAATTATTTTGCACAGTAATAATAATTAATAGTTATTTTGTTTAAATTGTATGCAATGTTTCTGCCGTTTGACTTAACTTATGTATACTGCTTTCTTGTACTTTAAATATAAGATTAATTCTTGTTGTACTTGAATTGAACATAAATAAATAAATACCGTATTTGCCGGACGATAAGACGCACCTTTTTACTCTGAAAATTTGACCTAAAATCAGGGTGCGTCTTATGGTCCGATGCGTCCTATCGTCCGGCATATACAAATATTTTTTTGTTTTTATGTTTTTTTGAGTTGCTTTGATGCATTCGTTCATAATTTCCTATTTCGTTCAGTATTTATGTGTGTTGGTGCTATTGCTTACGCTGTCGTCGTCTTCAATTCGGGGATTCACAGAATTCACTTGTTGATGTTATTTATGAGGGTTTCATGAGTAAACTTCTAATAGTCACTTAGTGTAGTAGCGTATTTCACACGGTTTAGTCAAGTATTTTTATGCGGGGTAGTTTAAATTCATTCGTTAATTGTTAAAAAGTCAGAAAATGAGTGTAAAACAAAAGAGACTTTCTTATAATGCGAACTTTAAATTAGAAGTTATAAAATATGCAAAAGAACACGGAAACCGAGCAGCAGAAAGACATTTTGGTCCACCACCTACAGAAAAAATGATTCGTGAGTGGAAAAAACAAGAAGAGCAATTGAAAGGGCTCAGTAAACACAAGAAAACACTTCGTTCACACTTACCAAAATGGCCGGAACTTGAAATACAAATAAAAAATTGGATAACCAATCACCGAAGCAATGGAATATCGGTTTCTACAAAAATGATAATTTTTGAAGCGAAGCAATGGGCGTCTGCAAACGGTATTGGTGATTTCACAGGACCAGATTTATGAAGAGGCACGGGCTATCAATGCGTACAAAAACCAGTCTAGCTCAAAAAATGCCGATTGACTATGAAGCTAAAATTATAGATTTCCATAGATTTATCATATCAGCTAGAAGAAATTTTAACTTTGATCTTAGCCTAATTGCTAATATGGATGAAGTGCCTCTAACATTTGATGTTCCTTCAAATCGTACTGTGGCTTCAAAAGGTACCAGATCAGTGACAATAAAAACAACAAGTCATGAAAAAACTCACTATACTGTAGTTCTAGCATGTTGTGCGGACGGCAGCAAGCTACCACCTATGATAATCTTTAAAAGAAAAACTTTACCAAAAGATGAAATCCCACGTGGAATTGTAATCCACGTTCAAGATAAAGGTTGGATGGATGAAATGGGCATTAAATTATGGCTACAAAGGATATGGGCGAATCGTAAGGGTGCGTTGTCAAAAAACCGCGCGTTGTTAGTGTGGGATCAATTTAGAGCGCATTTAACAGATCCAACCAAACACCTTTTAAAAAAAATGAACACAGAAATAGCGGTCATTCCTGGAGGCCTTACAAGCCAATTACAGCCTCTTGATGTATCAATAAATAAGCCATTTAAAGATTTGATGATGGAGGAGTGGAACATATGGATGACAAAACCGAATCACGATTTGACAAAAACAGGAAGAATGAAACGACCTACAATTACAGAAGTGTGCACCTGGGTTAAGAATTCTTGGGAAAAAATAAAACAAGAAACAATTGTGAAGTCTTTTAAAAAATGTGGAATTAGTAACGCGATGGACGGTACAGAAGATGATTTAATCTTCGAGGAACGTGAGGATGACGATAGCAGTTCAGAAAACATTTTAATAAGCGACAGCAACGAGTCGAGTGAAGATGAGTTAAATACCTAATGTAGAAAAATAAACTTACCTACAAATAAATACCTATGTATTACAATAATAAAGTGAATTAAAATAAATAAAGGAATTAAAAAAATGTATTTTTTTGTGAAAATTGTGTCAGTGCGTCTTATCGTCCAAACCATATTTATTTCTAAAAATTTATAGATAAAATTTTGGGGTGCGTCTTATGGTCCGATGCGTCTTATCGTCCGGCAAATACGGAAATAATTAAATGTAAAATTATTTCTTATGGGGTAATTTAGGGGGCAGAGGGGGAGGCGGGCATGGAGAACAGGAGTACCAGGTTACGTCTCACCTTCATCATTACAGCATATAATACCGCCTACTAAAGGAGGCGGGGTCCAAAAACTAATTTTTTTGATTTTGTGGCTCCAAGTTTAACGCGTTGGACCTTCTTTGACATAAAAATATATCATTTGCTTAACAAAATAACAAAAAAAAACTTTAAAAACTATGTTGTTTTTCAGAGGTTGGTTCATTTCTTCTTATGGGAACTGTTCCCCTCTAGCCCGATTCAGCCCGTTTACGAGCTTAACCTGTGCTATGGTTCAAGATATATTAGTACCAAATTTCAAAAGTATGTCTCTTTTCGTTTGAACTGAATCGTGATTTCCTCAGACGGATCACTGATCAAGAATCTATATACTTTATGGGGTCTCAGATGAATATTTCGCTGCGTTACAAACGGAATGACAAAGTGAATATATATAATAGTGTAAATATTAAAAAATTTCTATTCCTTAAGCCTATATGAAGCTGAGATGTTCTCGTGAAGAGGTGAAACGTCCCCTCCACGGCCCTTCCCGGAATGACTCTGTCATTTAAAACTGGCTACAGAGATGTCTTAAAGAAACTCTTTCCCACCAATTTAAACATATTACATTTTATATAACGTTTTTTTTTGCTAATAACAATTGTTTATGCAATTCAATGGCCATTAGGAAAAGCAATTATCTTTTTTCGTCCATTATTATTATCACAAATTCTTCAAAAATAATTTAATATATGTCATATCCAAATATCTAGTGTCAAGAAAACTAGGCACAACATAAAAATTGCTGCAGTACTACCATGTTGTAAAACTATTTTTTTGATGTGTTAACATCTATACGCGCGAGTTATGGAAACACCCATACCACCAACTAAACCACCAAGAGCAACAACACAATGTTGACCCAATTTAATACTTATTTTTATTACCTACATATTGTAATTATGCAAACTATTCAATTTCATTATTTTATTGTAATTATGCAAACTATTCAATTTTACTTTTATTTCCTAAAACTATTCCAAGAATTAATATTTTTGTAAACTAATTTAACTTTTCATATTTAAATCATTTCTTGTATTTTTCAACTTCCTAGAATTATTCCGGGAATTAGTATAAGCACTTTTATGAAATTGTAAAACTATAAATAAGAAAAATCAATAAACAATTAATTAATTAATATTCAACACTCAAATAACAAAGTTGTTTTTTTTAACTACACTTCCCGGACTATGAAGGACATAAACTAAGAATTACTTCGAGGGAATATCGAAGACAAATCTGGAAACAGTAAAATCAAGATCTGCCACAAAAACGGAGAGTAACTTCGAGGGAATATCGAAGACAAATCTGGAAATCCTTTCCTTTACAACCAGCAAGTCAAGGTCTGTGAGGATATCGGAGGAAACAAAATCTGGTAAATTGGAAAGATGATTACAATAATCTTGATTGGGTGAGTGAAAAAAAAATTTGTGATTAGTGGTTAACAAAAAAAAAAAGTTATAATAAGCAGGCTTGTAAAGCCTTTACAAAATAAAAAACTGCGAATCCTATCGAAGGACCCTCCAGTATAACAAAAAACTCAAACTTGTGATTCCGTAGCCCAAAAAGCCGGACCCTCCAAATTAAAAGAGTATATAAAACAAAAAACAATAATTATAAAACATAACAGGGAATAAGTGGAAAAGTGAAATTTTATTATAAAATATAGATAAATGTAAAATATAGAATATACTTACAAATATAAATAAATGTATACAGTAAGAGAAGACCATATAACCTTACCACCTTCCATTTATATATATATATATATATATATATATATATATAGAAATTGGTTAAAAAAGAAAATATATATGCAAAAGCATTATACTCCTGAATCTCACTTACAGTATAAAGAAACAAAATTTTATGTTTTTATTGTGAGGGCATATCACAATAAAACTTATAAAGTTTACATTTATAAAAAATTGAAAAGAATTTTATATAAAAAGGTGTATACAAATAAACAAAGTTATAAATTAATTTTAAAAGAATAAAAAAAAAATATATATAAGAAAAAAATATATAGGAACTGTAGTGCTTGTAAATGAATAAACGGAAAATAACCAAAAAACTTTTCAGACCATATCCTAGTACGAAAGGAAGACTATTTAAAAGTAGAAGCTTGAGTTCAATTCCCGAGAATTTATCTTTTAATTCAGAAATCTACAATATGACTACTATTCACGAACAGGCAAACCCCTCGGGAAGTAATGTTAATCATTCTCCACCCAAAACATTTTTTGAATCCCTTCGCATCCCAGATGCCATTAAGGATCTGCCAACATTCGAAGGCAATCCACGACTCTTAAATGAGTTTATTAATAATGTAGAAGAAATTCTATTCTTCTGAGAGCTATCCGTAATAAAATCATTGGCCAAGCTAATGAGGTTTTAAATATGTACGGAACACACCTAAACTGGGACGACATAAAACAAAATCTTATTCTACATTACTCGGACAAACGGACTGAGACTTCCCTCATTAGAGATCTACATAATATTCGACAAAAATCAAATAATGTAGAAAAATTTTATAGCGAAATTATAGAAATTCAGGCATCACTATTTAATAACATCCAAATACATGAAAGAGACGATAGAGTAGTAAAATCAAAAAAAGATCTTTATTCCGAAATGTGTCTAAACAGCTTTTTGATTGGTTTAAGAGAACCACTAGGCTCGACCATAAGATCATCAAAACCAGATTAACTAGCAGAAGCGTTTTCTTTATGTATTAAAGAACAAAATATTTTTTATATGAAATCTGATCCCATCGCCATCCAAAATAAGTGGCAACCAAGACCAAATAATTCATTTTATGGAAATAGGTATAATAATAGATTTACTCCTTTCTCCCAACAAAACCAGGCTAACAATCAAATTATAATACCCAACCTCAACGTAGAATAAACCACAACACCCAACCAAACTATAATCAGAACACATTTAGAGGTAATACGTTCAAAGGATTCAATAAACCGGAGCCAATGGACGTTAGTTCTGGTTATATAAAAACTCAAGCACCAACTACGACTCAAAGATCCTTTAAAACTGATCAAACTATGCGAATTTTGGCTGCTGGAAATCAGTATAAAAGAGGAGAGCTTTTCAACTTCCAAAACAATAACTGCTTAGAGACATTACCACAAATCGTAGGTTACCAACAAAATTTAGATCAATACCTGGATACCCAAGAAAACAATTTATACAATAAAGATAACACAAATTTTTTTAGAATCTGCCTCGAACAACAGACAGGGTACTTAGACATCAATAAACATGGAATTGAGTTAGGCTATATTAATGTTTCTTCTCCATTCGGAAGACCACTTAAATTTCTTATTGACACCGGGGCATCATCATCATTTATAAACCCTAAGTTTATAAATCCTTCAGACCAGAAAACGTGTTAACCAATTATAATAACAACTATCCTTAACAAATATGAATTAAACAAGGAAGTTACACTCCAAACCTTTATTGAGTTTAATCAACCAGGTGAATTGAAATTTCTTTTATTCAGTTTTTATAATTACTTTGATGGACTGATTGGTCTTGATATACTATCACAGCTAGAAGCAAATATAAATTTGGCAAATAACACAATTGTAACAAAAAATGCCACAATTCCTTTACAATTTAAACCTAATTTTTCCTCTGGGAAACATATTATACCTGAGAAATGCAAAGTCATAAAGAAAATTCCAGTAGATGTTAAAAATGGGTACATCTACATAGGCAAAACGTTTATTACTGACTCACTTTATATACCAGAAGGTATATACCAAGTAAAAGACTGGCATAGTCTCCTTGAAATCAATAACATCTCGGACGAACAACAAGTATTATACATAGAACAACCACTAAAAGCCTTCAAGTATAATTGCAATGAATTCGTAGAAGCCTTTAACTTTGAGACAATTGAAACAGGAAATTCTCAACTTGACTCTCTAGCACTTAGAACAGAACATTTAAACAAGGAGGAAAAACTACACCTGTTAAAACTCTGTCGAAATTATAAAGATATATTTTTTAGAGAAAATACCAAATTGACTTTTAGTAATCAAATTAAACATAAAATAATAACAACGGATGATATCCCTATACACACAAAATCATATAGGTACTCCCAAATACATAAAACTGAAGTAAAAAGACAAATAGCGGACATGTTAAATTAGGGGATAATACGTCCAAGTTATTCTCCATGGAGTTCTAATGTATGGATTGTACCAAAGAAATTGGATGCCAGTGGAACACCAAAATGGCGAATGGTAATAGACTACAGGAAACTTAATGAAAAGACCATATCCGATAGGTACCCTCTTCCCAATGTAAGTGAAATCCTAGATAAATTAGGAAAATGCATGTACTTCACAACACTCGATTTGGCAAGTGGCTTTCACCAAATTGAGATGTGTGCTAAAGACATTCCCAAAACAGCATTTACAGTAGAAAACGGACATTATGAGTATGTTAGAATGCCTTTCGGACTTAAGAACGCACCATCGACTTTTCAGAGGGTCATGGATACTGTTTTAGGTGATCTCATAGGTAAAATATGCTTAGTATATTTAGACGATATCATCATATACTCCACATCCTTACAAAAACATATGCAAAACCTTCAGTTAGTTTTCGATAAACTTCGATTATCTAATCTTAAAATTCAAACAGATAAATCAGAATTTCTGCAAAAAGAGACAAAATTCTTTGGACATATTATAACTACGGATGGAATAAAACCCAACCCTGAAAAGATTGCCATTATAAAAAATTTTCCACTACCTCGAACGCAGAAGCAAATAAAAAGCTTCATTGGCCTTGTTGGATATTATAGAAAGTTCATTAAAGACTTCTCTAAATTAACCAAACCTCTTACAGAATGTCTAAAGAAAGGAAAAAACATAGACTTTAACGATAAATATATGAATGCTTTCGAAACTTGTAAATCAATCCTAACAAATGATCCTATATTACAATACCCCGATTTTTCAAAGCCTTTTGTACTAACCACGGATGCAAGCAACTTTGCATTAGGAGCTATATTATCACAAGGTCCTATAGGAAGCGACAAACCTATATGTTATGCTAGTCGCACTTTATCGGATTCTGAATGCACTTACTCCACAATAGAAAAAGAACTTTTGGCAATCGTGTGGGTAACAAAATACTTTCGTCCTTATCTGTTTGGGCGCAAGTTCTTTATTGTAACTGATCATAGGCCACTCACATGGATAATGAGCTTAAAAGAGCCTAATTCAAAACTAGTCAGATGGCGTCTAAAGCTAGAAGAATTTGATTATGAGATAGTATACAAAAATGGAAAATTAAACACGAATGCTGCTGCATTAAGTCGAATAAAAATAGACACGCCTAATTTGTTGGATGTAAACGTAAATGATGTTGCTTCAAATCTAGGTACCGCTGGTACTATGTACATTCAACAAATGAAAATCTAGATGACGGCATATATATCTCAGAAAAACCTCTAAATGACTTTAACCTACAGCTCATATTTAAGAAAACATTAGAAACTCCGGAAATGTCAGTTATTATGCCATTTAAAAATAAACAACGTCGAATATTTAGAAGAAATTTATATACAGAAGAAATAATAATAGACATATTCAAAAAATTTCTTAACCCAAACAAATTGTCGGCTATATTTACTGATGATAATACTTTTCCATTATTCAATCCGTTTATTCCGAATAATTTGTTATTTTTCAAATAACAAATTATTCCGTATAATACGATGTACAGAACTATTAGAAGACATAACAGACAGTGACAAACAAGAAGAACTTATTAAAAACTATCATAACAACAATAATCACCGCGGAATTAGCGAAACACTTCTTCATCTCAAAAGAGAATTCTATTTTCCTTTTATGAAAAACAAAATAACACAAATAGTAAACAACTGTGACAAGTGTCAAACCCTTAAATACGACAGGAATCCTCCAAAACCAATATTTAAAAAACCAGAAACTCCTTTAAAACCCCTAGACATTTTACATATAGACATATACAGTATAAACCACAAACAAATCCTAACCATAATTGACAAATTTTCGAAATTTTCAGCAGCATACACACTTCCATCAAGAAATTCTGTATGTATACTAAAATCTTTAAAACATTTTATTACTCTTTACGGTATTCCAAAGAAAATAGTTGCTGACCAAGGCTCAGAATTTACAGCCAATATTTTTAAAGAGTTTTGTAAACAATTTCAAATTAATCTGCATATTACTTCATTTCAACAGAGCACAAGCAACGCCCCTGTAGAAAGATTACATTCTACCCTAACAGAAATATACAGAATTGTATCAAATACCAGGAAAGAAAATCCCCTTAGTGAAGACCATGATGATATACTCACAGAAACACTTATAACTTACAACAATTCAATACACTCTGCCACAAAACTAACCCCATTTGAAATATTTTTCGGTAGAACCTTTAAATTTAATAATACGGTTACGTTCAACAACGAACACGAATACATAACAAAACTCAACGAATTCCAAAATATTTTATACCCACAAATCAAAGAAAAGCTTGAAAATGCCACTAACACTAGGATAGACAAACTAAATGAAACCCGCTCTGAACCAGAAAATCTGGAAAAGCAAACTATTTATCGAAAAGAAGCAAAACGCAATAAAATGACTCCTAGATTTACAAAACACAAAGTAAAACAAAACAATAGAGTAACAATAATCACGAGCAATGACAAAAAGTTTCATAAATCAAAAATAAAAAGGTTACGTAAAACGCCAAAAAATATCTAACTAAAATTTTTTTTCCCTACCCACAGGATACCACTGGTACTTTCTCAAACCGTAGACATACAAAAAATAGACGAACAACAAACAGTAGTTAGATTTCGATTAGGACCAGCAAGAATAATCACTAACCACAATAATCTCATACACATCGTCAACCTTGACGAATATGCAAATACTGTTAATAAAATACAAGACACTATCTCAGCCTTCGAAAGTACCCACAGAACTACAAGCTTCACGAAAGTTACAAGGCTGAAACTTAAAGAACTGGAAACCAAACTATACACACTTATGCCCTTTAATAGATATAAACGTGGACTCGTTAACGGATTAGGGACAGCAATAAAATTCATAACAGGCAACAAATACAAAACTTAAAAAATAGTACAGCACACATTGAAACTATACTGACAAACCAAGACCAAATTAACACAAAAATGCAGGAAAGACTAAAAAACGTCACTGAACATATAAATAAAGAACAAGACAAAATAGAAAACTACATCAACAAGCTCACAAACAATATTTTGAAAGAAGATGACATTCTTTTTGAACTTCAATACATAAGCCAAATTAATTATAATATAGACCTTTTAAACAGTCACCTAGAAAGTATTGCTGAATCAATTGTTCTAGCAAAATTAAATGTAATTTCCAAGTTCATATTAAGCACTGCAGAATTAAATAAAATATACGATTATATGGAAAATCAGTTAATAAAAACTAATTCCAAAGAACAAATATATGAACTGCTTGGACTCCAAGCATACTACAATAATTCAAAAATTATATTTAATGTACAATTACCAGTTGTATCAGAAGAAAATTATGAACTTCTTCACATAATTCCACTCCCTTTGAACAAAACAAAAACAATAAAAATAAAACCGTACATAGCGTACAATAAAAACCACATCCAATTTTTTAACAAACCTTGCCCAAAAATCGAGAATTCATATTATTGTAATAATTCCCCATACACTGAATACACAACTAACTCCACTTGCATAGCGGAAGTTGTAAACAACAAAAAGGCACTGTGCGATCTAGAAGACGTTGGAAATATAAAGTTAATTACCCAACCTGAACGAAACTATATTCTCTTCATCAACACTAATGAAACCACTGTAACAACCACTTGCAACAATGAAACTTATAACATTAAAGGCACAACTCTCCTGTACTATAACAACTGTTCAATCAATATAAATGGCAAAATTTATAAAGACAGCCCCATATCCTACAAAGACGAAACTTTTCCACCAATTTTAACCTATTCCGAAGTTAACGCAAAAACCATAACTGATAAGTTAAGCCTTAACAAACTAAAAACCTTTCAAATAGAAAACCATAAGATGACATCAAGAAAAAGCAACATTATAATCTTAATAACATGTTTTTTAAGCATAATATTCTCTGCAGCTCTTATCTACATCGCAAAGAAGAAGACTAAAATCCAGTTTATACCGAATTTTACTGCCAACGTTCCAGCCCCTACGCTTTCCTTGTGACCTTCACTTTATTCTAAGGGGGGAGGAGTTATGGAAACACCCATACCACCAACTAAACCACCAAGAGCAACAACCCAATGTTGACCCATTTAATACTTATTTTTATTACCTAGATATTGTAATTATGCAAACTATTCAATTTCATTATTTTATTGTAATTATGCAAACTATTCAATTTTACTTTTATTTCCTAAAACTATTCCAAGAATTAATATTTTTGTAAACTAATTTAACTTTTCATATTTAAGTCATTTCTTGTATTTTTCAACTTCCTAGAATTATTCCGGGAATTAGTATAAGCACTTTTATAAAATTGTAAAACTATAAATAAGAAAAATCAATAAACAGTTAATTAATTAATATTCAACACTCAAATAACAAAGTTGTTTTTTTTAACTACACTTCCCGGTGATAAATGTAATTCGCGCCCCTAGGGCAGTAAACTATCAGTTTCAATACATACGCAAGTGTAAGATGTAAGAGTATGTGTTTGTTCGTTGCTTGGCAGTCGGTATTGAAAGTGATTATTGGGCGATTTTCATATAATTTTCCCACGCGATTTTCTCCGGAAATTCATAGCCGATTTTATTATGGATTAAAACGCTAGTGCGGGTTTCGACGAAGAGTTTAGGCCAAAAATTAAGGCGATCCGATATCGGCGAGCGGAGATTTAAGTGTTTTTATTCGGAGTATTAATTTGGAGTAATATTAAAAAAGTGTTTTATGTTGATCTTCGGTTTTGTCTTATGCATAGCAAAGAGAATAGTGACGTGGTTATACGTCATAGATGATCAAGCTTCTCTTGCCCTATAACGCGTTATAGGAAAGCAAGAAAAAAACAAATTCTGCTTGCGCAGCAAACAAATATGTATACGAAAGAAAAAATGTTGTTTCTCTCGCTCTCCTTAGGTTTTGGCTTCTCTTTAGCATACAGCAGGGATGGATAACAAGTACTTTTCAATTTTATCTATATTTTGAGTTGAAGGGCTTGTTGCTACTATTCGTATGTTTTGCATTTATAATTGTATTTATTGTGTATAACACAATATTTTTATTTCTATTTCAAATAAATATATATTAGCTCATCCAGATCTATATGGAGCAAATTTAGATTTTTTAACCCTTTTGGCCATTTTTATGTACTACAATTGTGATTTATTTTTTTTTTAATTTTTGATACCAATTTTGTTCTTCTTAAAATATAAGACAGTTTTAGTTAGCAAAAAAAAAAACATCAGTTGCCTGTTTGATTATTTTTACGTATAAAATAAATGCAGTTTCCCATCCCTGGAAGCAAAATTTTAATTTAAAAAAATTTTTTAGATCAGTGCAAACATTGATGACGTATAAAGTTATTACATGTACTACAAACTACGGAATGGGCCAAAAAAAAATTGTTATTTCCCATCCCTGGAAAAAATTTTAATATTTTTAATAGGCCATTGAGGCTTCCCAAAGCACGAAACAGGTTTAATTTACAAACATTAAAAAAATAATTGATTTTTGGTATAAATTTTGCGTCGAGAAATAGGTGTAAGCTTCCCAGCTCTGGAACCGTACATCGGATCTTTCAATACCACTCTATTTAAGTTAATTTCCAGTCCAACGGTCCAAAAACGAAATCTCTAGCTCTTCTGGGGGCTTTGGAAAACCAAAACGTACAGACGGACGGACAGACGGACATCGCTCAATCGTCATCGCTATTCATAACGTCTATTTGAACGTCTTTCAAAAATATTAAATGTGTTTAATTTAAAAAAATCGTCTTTTAGATTTTTTTGTTTTTTAATATCAATTTACTTCTTACTGATATATATTATAATGTAGGTATAATGCATCATAAAAATCAAAAATAAAAAACTATATTTTCCTGAAATTGGATTTTTAATTTTTTTGTTTGTTTTTAATACCAGTTTAATTCTTCCCGAAGTACAAAAAAGTTTTAATTCACAAAAAACCAAAATTAGGAAGTTACTTGGCTGCTTTTATGTACTACAAAATTTCTATTTTCCAACCCTGGAACCAAATTTTTAATTTTTAAAATTTTTGATACCAATTTAATTCTTAGCGAAGTATAAAATAGGTTTAATTTTCTGAAAACACCCAATATTAGGAACTTGTATGGTTCCTTTTATGTACCAAAAGATTTCGATTTTCCAACCCTGGAACCGAATTTTTAATATATTAATACCAATTTAATTCTTCCTTAAGTATAAAATAGGTTTAATTCACTGAAAAGAACCAAAATTTGTAATTTATGTGGCTACTTTTATGTACCAAATATATTTCGATTTTACAACTCTGGAAGCAAATTTTAAATTTTTTTACCAGTGCAGTTCTTAGTGAGGTATAACATAGTGTTATTTCCCAACCCTGCAAACGAAATTTTATTATTTTTTGTTTGTTAACAATGCAACTCTTAATGAGGTATTAAGTAATTTTATTTAAAAAAAAACCAAATTTGTTATTCCTGAATTATAAAACAGTACTACAATATATTGCATGTACAAAAATAAAAAATATTTTAGTTTCCCATTCTGGAAAAAATTTTAATTTTTTTAGTTTTTAAAACAAATTTGATGTTTCCCAAAATAGGTTTGATTTACAAAACAAGAAAGTAATTGGTTTCTGGTAGTTAATTTCGCGTCGAGAAATAGGTGTAAGCTTCCCAGCTCTGGTACCGTATTTCGGATATTTCGGTACCACTCTATTTAAGTTCATTTCCAATCCATCAGTCCAGGAACGAAGTCTCTAGCTCTTCTTGGGGCTTGGGGAAACCGATTTCACGTACAGGCAGACGGACATCGCCCAATCGTCATCGCTATTTGTAAGGATCCAAAATATATTAAGCAAGTAAAAGTGCTATATTCGGCGGTGCCGAATCTTAAATACCCTTACAGATGTCATTCTTTTCGTTTAAATTGTTCGGCTAGGAAGCTAAATGTTTGGCTTTTCTTATTTCTAATACCTCTGAACGTCTTTCAAAGATATTATATATGTGTAATTTACAAATGAAAAGAAAGATCCGTTTCATGTACCACAAAAAGTTCTAATTGTCCAACCGTAGAATCGTCTTTAAATTTTTTTTTGTTTTTAGTACCAATTTATTTATTTCTGATATAAAAAATAGGCATAATTCATCATAAAAACCAAAAATAATGTGGTTACCTTTATGAATCAGAAAATGCCGATATTCCAACCCTGAAATTGGATTTTTAATTTAGTTTGGTTTTTAATACCAATGTAACTCTTCCCGAAGTATAAAAAAGATTTTAATTTGATGTACTAAAAAAAACTAATATTGGGAATTTATGTGGGTTCTTTTATGTACCAAAGATATTTCGATTTTCCAACTCTAGAAGCGAATTTTTATTTTTTTACCAATGCAATTCTAAGTGAGGTTTTACTTGACAAAAAAAAAATAAATTGTTACATTTTTTGGTCACTTTCAGGTACCATAAAATATTTCATTTGTCCAACTCTGGACTCGAAATTTTGATTTTTTAAGACTTTAATACCAAATTTGTTCTCCCGAATTATAAAACAGTTTAAATTTGCAAAAAAAAAAACAACGTCAATTGCCTTTTTGGTTACTTTTATGCACAAAAAATATTTCAATTTCTCAACCCTGAAAACGAAATTCCAATTTTTTTTTTACCAATGCAACTCCTAATGAGGCATGAAATAGTTTTATTTAAGAAAAACTTAATATTTGTAACCATTTTGGTCACTTTCATGTTCTACAAAATATTGCAGTTATCCAGCACTGGAATCTAAATTTTGATTTTTTTTTTAATGTTTGAAACCAATTTTGTTTTTCCTGAACTAAAAAATAGTTTTAATTAGAAGAAAACCGACGTTAGTTGTCTTTTTGCTTACTTTTATGTATAAAAAATATTTAAATTTCCTAGTTCTGGAAGCGAAATTTTAATTTTTTTACCAATCCCAGTCTTCATTAGGTATAAAGTCGTTTTATTTAAGAAAAACTTAAAATTTGCAACCTTTTTGGTCACTTTCATGTACTACAATATATTGCATGTACCAAAAAAACGTTAAACTTCCCAACCCTGGAAGTGAAATTTTAACTTTTTTTGTTTCTTTTTACCAATCCAACTCTTCATGAGGTTAAGAAAAATTTGCAATTTTGAACCATTTTGGTTACCTTCATGAACTATACAACACTGCACTTGTGCAACATTGCACGTGTTGGATTCAAAATTTTGATTTTATTGGAAATTTTTGATACTAATTTCGTTCTTCCTAAAATATAAAATAGTTTTAGTTTGCAAAAAAAAAGGAAAAAAACAACTTCAATAGAATGCAATCACGTTCATTTATTAAAAATAAAAAATAAATAAAAAATAATTTGCAGTTTCGCAGATTTGAACCTATAGCCTATTGGGAAATTAACATCCTGTAATACAATTTACATAAACAAAAGGTTCACTGTTAAAATAGAAATTCATACATTAACGTCAATTACCTTTTAGGTTAATATTATGAATAAAAATATATTTCAATCTTCCAACCCTGGAATCGAAATTTAAATTTTTTTATCAGTGCAAATCTTCATGAGGTATAAAGTAGTTTTGTTTAAGAAAAACTTTTTTTAAAGCTTTTTTTAAAAATTTTGGTTTTTGCATGTACCAAAAAAAACTTTAATTTTCCCAATCCTGGAAGCGAAATTTTAAGTTTTTTTTTTTTTATCAGTGCAACGCTTCTGGAGGTATAAAGTAGTTTTATTTAAGAAAAATTTCTAATATTTAACCATTTTGGTCACTTTCATGTACTATAAAATTTTGCACTTGTCCATCCCTGGATTCGAAATTTTATTTTTTATTTTTGTTATATATTTTTTTTTTTACTTTTTTTTATTTTTATTTATATTTCATTTAATTTAATTGAATTCATCCTTAATAATAGAAACAACCCGCGAAGCCTTGTGGCTTGTCTGCGGGTAAGTGAGTATTTAGGAGATTTTAATAGTATGTTACATTTTATTGCGAGGATAATAAATACTTCTTAAATTTTTTTTCATTATTGTATTGTCAGTAATATCCATCAAGTACGCTGGCATCTCATGGAATATTTTTGGCAATAGTACTTTGAGGGTTCGAGCACCGTAGCTGTTTCTTGTAGTTGCGATTTTAAGGCGTCCTTGAGAACGGAGGCGAGTGTTGTATTGATGATTGATGCGTTGTAGAAGTTGGGAATCGTTCATGTCAGTCAGAACTGTTAAGCGGTATATATTTTTGACGTTTAGTATATTAAGATGACGTGGTAGGTTTTTAGATTGTATGTTGGTGTTGTTTGAAGATGTTTCTGTATTGTTCCGGTGTTGATTATAGTTAATTGAGTTGCTATATTCATTTGGTTGCATGTTCCGGGTGTCTGCGGTGGTGTTTACATATATAGTGTTTGTAGCGTTCTTGTTACTAGATTGATTTTTATATAATAGCTTAAGAAGTGTTTGTTGGAGAGTTTTGCAGTGAGAAGAGTTTCCCCAAGCCGATATGATATGTCGCAAATATAATTCGGCCAATGAAAAATATACTTGGCGAAGAACAGTGTTTGTGGCAGTATGGCTGAGGTGGTATAGTGAGTAGCCAGCTTTGCGCAGTTTCTTTTGCAGCTTTTTGATGTGCGTCTTCCATTTGAAGGTGCTATCTATGTGTACTCCAAGATATTTGTAAGTGTCGACTAGTTGCATTTTGGTGTTGCAGCTGTCGTTGATGTTACTTGCCTTGTCATGTAATCAGTTAATATCGTGGTATTTAAATTTTATACAAATCTGTTTTACGTGTGGCTGTCTGATATGCATCAGTTTGGTTTTGGACGCGTTGATCACCAGTCCGTTGTCGTGACCATTTAGATAGAGTATCTAGTTAATTTTGCATAGTTTGTGTGGCTGACTCGATGGTTTTATGCGTAACAACAATTTCTGTATCGTCGGCATATGCATATGTGTCGCTATCCTTTAAATTATTAAGCATATCGTTTGCGTATATTAGGAAAAGAATTGGGCCCAGTTTCGATCCTTGTGGTACTCCGTAGTGTGATTCAATTTCATTGCTTAATTTATTTTCAATTTTGATGCAATATTTTCGGAAGCTCAGGTAGTCCTCGAACCAAGATAAAACATTCCCTCGTATTCCATTTCTTTCTAGTGCTGACAGACGTTTTTTGTGAGATAGTGTATCGAATGCCTTCCTAAAGTCAATGAATAACACTAGACACTGTTCTTTCTTGCTCACAGCGTTATTAATTTTATCAGCGAATTTACCTAATAGTTTATTTATATTTTTTTCTTTCTGAAAACCGAATTGATTTTGGTGTATTGATTTACATCTGCTTAAGAAATTATTTAGTCTTTTTACAATCACTTCCTCTAACACTTTTTCTATCACCGATAATATGGCTATTGGTCTATAGTTATTAACATTGTCTTTTTTATCACTTTTGTACACGGGTCTAATTATTGACGTTTTTAACAGTTTTGGGACTGCAGCTTGGTTGATCTTTGATTAATTAGTGGTGTAAGATTTAGTGCATTATTATTACTGGTGTAAGATTTAGTGCATTATTTTTAATATCTTTGGGTCTGATTCTATCGATACCAGGACCCTTGTTATACCCTCCAAAAAAGAATTTGGAGGGTATATTCACTTTGTCATTCCGTTTGTAACGCATCGAAATATCCATCTCAGACCCCATAAAGTATATATATTCTTGATCAGTGATGAAATCTAAGACGAACTGAGCATGTCCGTCCGTCCGTCCGTCCGTCTGTGGAAATCACGATTCAGTCCAAACGAAAAGAGCTAGACTCTTGAAATTTGGCACAAATATATTTTAAAACTTAGAGCAGGTTAAGTTCGAAGATGGGCTAAATCGGGCAAGAGGGAAAAAAGTTCCCCTAAGAAGAACTGAACCAACCCAGCAAAAACAACATAATTTTTATAGTTTTTTGCTTATTTTGTTAAGCAAATGATATATATTTATGTCAAGTACGGTCCAACGCCTTAAACTTGGAGCCATTAAATAAAATAAAAATATTTTTTGACCCCGCCCACTTCAGTGGGCGTTATTATAGACAAAAATAGCATAAAAATTTAACAAATTGTTTTACTTAAGCCTACATTCCTTAAAAATAACACTTTTAAGCTTTAATGACGAAGCTGAGACGAAACCTGGTACTACTCTGCCCTACCCCCTCCTTCCCCTTCGCCACCTAAATGACCCTACCAAAAAAAATTTTTTTTTTAAATTTTGTATATAATCATCCCAAGCATTTATCTTTAGAGTTTTATGACTGCCGATTTCTGCCCTACCTCCCCCCCCCACCTCTTCCTTTGCCCCCTAAATGAGCCTACAAAAAAAAAAAATTTTTTTTTTTAAATTTTGTATATATTCATCCCAAGCATTTATCTTTAGAGTTTTATGACTGCCGATTTCTGCCCTACCCCCCCCCCCCCCGCTCTTCCTTTGCCCCCTAAATGACCCTACCAAAAAAAAAATTTTTTTTTTAATTTTTTATATAATCATCCCAAGCATTTATCTTTAGGCCGATTTCTGCCCTACCTCCCCCCCACCTCTTCATTTGCCCCCTAAATGACCCTACCAAAAAAAATTTTTTTTTTTAAATTTTGTATATAATCATCCCAAGCATTTATCTTTAGAGTTTTATGACTTCCGATTGCCCTACCCCCTCCTCCCCCTTTGCCCGCTAAATGACCCTATTAAAAATAAATATACATATTTTTTTATTTTGTGTATAATCATCCCAAGCATTTATTTTTACAGTTTTATGTGTATCTGTTTCTGCCTTACCCCCTCTCCCCCTTTGCCCTCTAAATGACCCTATCAAAAAAAAAGAAATTTTAATTTTGTATATAATTATCCCAAGCATTTATTTTTAGAGTTTTATGACAAAGGTGAAATGTTTCCCCCACAGCCCTTGCCAGAGCGACCCCGCCAAAATACATGGTTATACCCTCCAAAGAGAATTGGACCCCATAAAGTAAATATATTTTTGATCAGTGATGAAGTCTAAGACGATCTAGCAATGCCCATACGTTCGTCTGTGGAAAACATGATATTGTATATTTTTGAACCCCGCCCCCTTTGGTGGGCGTTGATGTACGATATTATATAAAGGAACTCTGTCCCACCAAGTTAAACATTTCAAATTCACTTAATAAATATTTGGAGGGTATTTAAGATTCGACCCGGTCGAATATAACGTTTTTACTTGTTTTTATTTAATTTTGTTAAAATATTAAGAATTTCATCTTCATTTGTGTGCTCTATATACATCGAGTTTTGTATAGTATTTTCTGTGCGAGTAGTTGTTTTTACGTCGCATGAGTGGATAATTTTCTTAACGTTTTCATTAAAATTAGTAGGAAAGTTGTGTAATACATTTTCAATACTACAGTTTTTGAAGTTTTTTAATATTATGTCATCAATATTGTTGAAAGTTTTGCCGTTGATTTCGTTTATTATTTGCCAAGTTGCTCGCGGATTATTACGATTTTCTAAAAATTTTTGTTTGTAGTATTTATTCTTTTCTTTAAAATTTTTTTTATTTAATTGATTTCTAATTAAATTTGATTTCTAATTTTAATTGATTTTTTTATTGTTTAACCATTTTTTATCCCTATATTCACAACACTTTACTAATTCATCGGTAATCCATGGATTTACAGGTATTTTTGTTCCTTTTTTGATTATTTTAAATTTTTCGTAAATTTCGCAAAACTTGTCGTAAATTCTATTGTAGGAATTAGTTACGCTGTTTTCGTTTATTAGATTCTGCCAGTTCGTTTCTTTAATTAACTTGCTAACTTTATAGTTACTTATGTATGTATCCTCTCGAAAACATATTGGGAGTCTCTGATCATTATTTGTGTTGTTTATTGAAACCTGTTCGATGCAACAGAAAGTGGTGAAATGATCAGATATTGATGTTTTGATTACAGCCGACTTGATATATGTTTGAGCTCGTACGGTTTTAATCAAGCAATGATCAATACACGTTTGTGTGTTTTTGGTTATGTCTATACGCGTTGGCTCAGTTATTACACTTTGTAACCCGTTTGACATGAGCATGTCGATTTTGTTGTTACATTATTGTTCCTTAGCGTATCAATGTTCATATCACCCAATATAGCAAAGTTTTGTTTGTTTCGAGTTCGGTTTATAATTTCGTCAAGTTCTTTTATAAATGCATTCGCGTTGTTTTTTGGGGAACGATAAATTGAGATGAGGGAAAAGGGGTTATTATTTATTTCAAATTCCAATAGTATATGTTCGAAAGACGCTGTATTTATATCAGAGTTAAACATTTCATAGCACAATTGTGCTAAAACAATCACACGTATACTCTTACGCTCTCGTATTCAGTCGTCATTTAGATATTGATGACTACACATGCGCGGATGCTTACGCATTTTTTTCAGGTTTTTTGTTGTTGTTTTAGTAATTTTTATTCAGCGAACATTTTGAAGTCAGAATGATATTTGAAAAATATTTCATGATAAATAATGCATTTGGTAACATGCAATGTCTTCTTTGTTACCAAATGTTTAAAGAAAATAGGGAATATATTATTAAAAGACATTACGATTCTTTTCATAGTGACATGAAAAGTTTCGAAGGTAAGAAAAGAAAGGATCATTTAGATATGGTAAAAAACATTTATGTAGAAAAAATAAAAGAATGGCTACTTGAAGTTGATGAAAACAAAGCAAGGACAGAAAATAAAAATAAAAAATTGGAGGTATCAAGCTGAATAAGCTTAGATATTGTTAGGCATGGTAGGCCTTTCACTGATGGGATATTTTTTAAAAACTTATTAGAAAAAGTTTTTGAAAAGCTTAACTTTAACACTAAGTTTATAAAATCTCTTCCGTTGTCGGCCCCAAGTGTAGTACGACGTATTGGTCATATAGGAAATTTGGTGGAATCTGCTATTAGGGAAAAATTAAAAATTGTGAGTATGTTTCTTTTTGTTTAGATGAAAGCACGGACATTATTGATCTTTGCCAATTGGTATTATGTATTCGCTGCGTGGATAGCAACTACGAGGTTTTTGAGACAATGGTTTCTCTAGAAACATTTCATGGAAATGTAACGGGCAAGCTTTTATATGAAGTAGTCAGTGAAAAGCTTTTTGATATTATAGATAGAAAGAAAATTGTTGGAGTCTGTACAGATGGGGCAAATGTAATGACCGGAAAACACGAAGGCTTCATAGGTTATCTAAAAAAAAAACAAATTTCAGTTTTAAGCTTTCACTGCATTATTCACCAGGCCGCTCTTGCATCCAAATTTTTATCTAATCATGCCAGTATGAAGACTGCAGAGTCTATAATTAATAAAATAAGAGGAGGGCATCATGCACTTACTCACAGAAAGTTTGTTAATTGCATATAATGACCTTAAAATGTATACTGAAGTCCGCTGGCTTAGCCGTGGTGATTGTCTAAATAGGTTATTTAACTTGAGGGAAGAAGTGCTGCAGTTCTTAGAAACTGAAAATATAGCAGACTGGGCAATACAGGCTTTAAAAGATAAAAAATTTATTTTAGATTTAGCATTTTTGGCTGAATGACTTTAATTTAGAACTGCAAGGAAAAGAAAATAACTTGTGTGATCTCTCTAAAATTCTATTTAATTTTAAAACAAAAATATTTTTACTCATCTCTGAAGTTCAAGCTGGTGACTTTTCAAGTTTTCCAAAAACTTCTCTAATATATGTCAAACAGGACGATGGCACAACATTTGAATATACAGCAGTACTTGAAAAAATTTTTTATAACTTTCAGGACAGATTTGTAGATTTTGAAAATATACAGCAATATATTGATCTTTTTGAAACCCCTTTTAACTGCGATATTACCAAATATGAGTTTGATATACAATCTGAACTGATAATACTACGAAGTGAAATAAATGCTCCGAAGGTAAATAATATATTAGATTTTTGGAAAAACTTGGATAAAATATCATACCCCAAAATTACAAAAAATGCCTTAAAATATTTGTCATTATTTCCCTCTACTTACCTCTGTGAGCAAATTTTTTCAGACTTGAAATTTATTTGTACAAAGCAGCGAAATAAGTTAAGCTCGGTACACTTAAAAAATATTTTGTTAATAAGAAACTGCCATAAAAGCATAAATATAGATAACTTTGTAGGTTAGTGGAAGCCTTCGTGTTTTCCGGTCATTACATTTGCCCCATCTGTACAGACTCCAACAATTTTCTTTCTATCTATAATATCAAAAAGCTTTTCACTGACTACTTCGTATAAAAGCTTGCCCGTTACATTTCCATGAAATGTTTCTAGAGAAAACATTGTCTCAAAAACCTCGTAGTTGCTATCCATATGAAAAGAATCGTAATGTCTTTTAATAACATATTCCCTATTTTCTTTAAACATTTGGTAACAAAGAAGACATTGCATGTTGTGCTATGAAATGTTTAACTCTGTGTTATTACGATGTTTGGTGAACAGGATCGGCGACGGTTTTTGTCTCGTGCCGAAAGAAGACTTTCCATAGATTTTTTTATAGACTCTTCCTCAGAAGTCCATATGTTTTTACTGGCGGAGCTTAGCTCTTTTTCTGAATTACATCGGATTGGAATACTCATACAATATTTTTTCTTTTTTTATGTTTGAAAATAAATGTTTGAAAAAAAATTCTTAGAATTTCACTTTTTATGTCTTTTTTATTTTCTACCTATTACGGTGTTTTTTATTAAAGTTTTTTTCCACCTGTTACGCTTTATTCAGCCGCACTAAAAATAACACGTCCGTACTAAACTATTATAACGTATTTATGCAATTTATACAATAAAAATACGTATCTGTTTAATTGGAAAAGGGTAAAATAATTCTTAAATAAATTATATTTGAAATGATTCACTTTGTGTTTGTTGGGTAATTCTCTCTCACAATACAACCTCATTTTTAGTTTTGTTTACCCCTGATTTATATTAAGTTGTATGCAGTTAATACTTTCTTTCGCATATACCGCAATACCACTTCCTTTGTTTGCTTCTCTCTTTAGGAAAAAAGAATTAAAGCCACCTATATTATAGAAGCGATTTTCTTCATTCTTAACGTTTATTTCAACAAGCACTATGAATTTAATTTTTACTATAACTTTGTTTATCGTTGCTAAGAACGTTTGGAAATGTTTTCTTAAGGAGCGAATATTCATGCAGATTATTGTGAAGGTATAACTTAAGAGTTTGTTTTCAGTTTCGTTAAAGGAGTTTAACCATAAGATTTCGGTATTATTCATTTTAAAATTTTGGGATTTTGCTTTATTTTTATTTTTGATTATTACATATATACATATAACTATACTTAGATAGAGTTTATTGGTTCAATATCTGAGGTGTTGTTGATGATAATCAAAGGGGAATTTTCATTTCTTCTTGCGCATATGGAGCCACTTCTAACCCATACGAACTTCCAGCCGCATTCCTTGGCTTTAGTTTTCGCTGACCATAGCAGGCGGCGGTTATATGCAGTAAGTTGGTCATTAATATAGATATATCTGTTTACATTATCTTCGTTTATAATTCTTGCATCAATTCTGTGACGTTGAATTTTATTCATAAATTCTCTTTTTTTGTTTTGGGTGGTAAATTCAATTATTGTTTTATTTGTAGCATTTTTTACACGGTATGCATTATTGATGTCGTTATTATTAATTTCAATTTTTAGTGACGCTGCTATTTTAGTTACTATGTATATCATTCGCGCTTAGTTGCGAATTAGAAACGTTTTTTATTTCAATATTATTTTTCAAACACGCTTGATCTATTAGGTTCACTTTATTATTTATTTGATCTATTTTTTGTTCTTTACTACATTCTCTTCGATATAAATCACTTATTTGTGTCGCAAGAGTTGCTACAGAAGAAGTCATAGCTGTTATGGAATTTTTAAGTTCATCTATTATGCTAGAGTTTTTAGTATTATTCACATTTACAGTATTATTTAAAAGTTGAATAGACGTCTTTATAACTTTTAACTCCGATTATACCGAAGCTAAGCTTGAGTTTAAAGAACTTAATGTTAGTCCATCTTTAAATTTTTTAGTTGAGCCGTTGCTTTCCTCATCGTCTTCTCGCTGCTTTTTATGCTGGGATACGTCTTCAAACACAATGCTTTGGTACGCATTCTTTGATTCAGACCTAGTTTGAACCTTGCACCGATGATATGTCCATTCTGATTTTTTGTAACCACCTACAGTGTTGTATGCCTTTTCTGTTACCGAACAGCAGGGAGAAAGATGATAATTTGAACTGCATTTCGAACATTTTATATATTTTGCTGTTGTTATGTTGGAGTTGCATTGTTTGCATATAATCATTTCGGTTGTTGAACTCATAATATTTTGTGCTCTATTTCTTCTTTGTAGATTTTTTGTTTTTATTTTTGATGTGTTAACATCTATACGCGCGAGTTATATACACACCAACAACAATCGCACCAACACCAAATCAAAGGCCAATGCACTAGACAACACGGTGCATAATTTAATTCGCTTTTATTTTTTATTTAATAAAATTGTGCTTTGTGTGCAAGTTCAATAAACTGAACTTCCACACAAACCGAATAATAACATTTTTTCCCAATAATTGTCCTAAATAATATTTAAGCTTAGTATAACAAATATTGTAAACAAAATTAAAATTGTAAAATTAATATTTTATTGCTTTATGTGCAAGTTCAATAAACTGAACTTCCGCACAAACCGAATAATAACATTTTTCCAAGAATTAATAATATTTAAGCTTAATTAACAATTAAGTATTATAAAAATATTGTAAAACAAATTAATAAAGTCAGAAATAAATTGGTAATCAAAAGAAAAGGTTGTTTTTTTTTATTAAGAACTAAAAAGATAACATATTTGGCGCAGTCGTATCGGGCAGTTGCGGAATCGGTGCGGTGACAATAAACTAAAACAGTGAAAAAGGGGAAAGAATATCCTCATAAATAAAGAATAGTTTAGAAAAGGGGAAAGAATATCCTCATAAATAAATAATAGTGAAAATTTTTAAAAAAGGGGAAAGAATATCCTCATAAATAAATAATAGTGAACAATTTTTGAAAAAGGGGAAAGAATATCCTCATAAATAAATAATAGTGAACAATTTAAAAAAAGAATACCCTCATAAATAAAAGTTTAGAAAAAGGGGAAAGAACATCCTCATAAATAAATAATAGTGAACAATTTTGAAAAAGAGAGAATATCCTCATAAATAAAAGTTTTAGAAAAAAGGGAAGGAATATCCTCATAAATAAATAATAGTGAACAATTTTGAAAAAGAGAGAATATCCTCATAAATAAAAGTTTTAGAAAAAGGGGAAGGAATATCCTCATAAATAAAGAATAGTGAACAATTTTTATAAAAAGGAAAAAATCATCCTCTGTAAATAAAAGAACAAAAAGAGAGAATATCCTAATAAATAAAAGTTTTAGAAAAAGGAGAAGGAATATCCTCATAAATAAAGAATAGTGAAAAATTTTTATAAAAAGGAAAAAATCATACTCTGTAAATAAAAGAACAAAAAAAAAAACGGTGAAGGAATATCACCGTCAACATAAACAACAAGGAAGAATATCCCTACTTAAATCATCAAACTCAGCATAGGACACTGAAGTTGAAGTCAGCCAAGCCGAAACCGTTGGATTTCAATCCATTTACAACTGGAACCTACTCAGCCTTTCAAGAAAACCAATATATTTCTCAATGCAAATGAAAACTCTACTCCTGTTTTTAATGTAAGCTCTAGAAACTAAGTTATCATAATTAAATAATTATTTACTAAATGTTTAAAAGAAAAGCAAAAACAGTAGCTTTATCAAATTTACAAAATCTAAAAAAGAAATCAAGAAGCTTTGAAACTATACCAGAAAAATTACATTGTCAATCTCAATATCCAAGTTTAAAAAATTTACCAATAAATATGCAACATCAAGATTTAACACAAACTCAATCCACTTCCCACACTGCACAGCAAAACCAACTCCAAACCTTTCCGAACATGCAAGAAATCTTTAACTCCTTAAGAATCTCGGATGTCATTAAAGATCTTCCTAGTTTTGACGGGAACCCTCGTCTACTATACGATTTTATAACTAACGTTGAAGAAATACTACTATTTTTGAAAGGGACGGAAAAGACACCTTACGGTCAAATCATACTTAGGGCTATCAGGAATAAAATAGTAGGGACAGCAAACGAACTATTGAATACATATTTAACACAATTAGATTGGGCTGAAATCAAAAATAACCTAATATCAGCCTTTACAGACAAAAGAACTGAAACAACACTGATCAGAGATCTTCATATTATTAGGCAAACTGATCGAACACTCGAACAGTTTCACGGAGATATTATCGAAATTCAGGCAGCACTTTTAAATAACGTCCTGATCAATGAGAAAGATCAAAAAGTCATCAATTCAAAAAGGGAATTATTCTCCGAAATGTGCTTGAACGCTTTTCTTTCTGGACTCAAAGACCCATTAGGCGCTACGATTCGTGCTATGCGTCCAGACAGTTTACCAACAGCACTTGCTTATTGTATAAAGGAGCAAAACATTACGTCAGTAAAACAGGTCCAAAAAACACATAAACCTTATCAACCAAAAACTCCACCACCATATTAAAAATTCCAAAGACCATACTACGGACAATTTAATTCAGAACAAATACAGTTTAACGGACCTCAATTTAATCGTCATTTCAACAACAATAACTGGACTCACAGTAATCATAATGTTGGAAATGCTATAATGCCTGTTAAAACAGAAGCTAGTGACGGTAATACAACCCGAACAAATTTTAGACATAACACACCCTATTCGTACAATAAAACGGGCATAACCCGACAAAACTTTCAATCACGATCAAACTCAAATTCCCATGGTAATTATCCAAACTTCCATAACATTAATCAAACTGAAAATTATCCAAATTTTCATAACATTAATCAAACTGATATTTACCCAAAATTTCATAACAATAATCAAACTAGAAATTATCCAAACTCCCATAACATTAATCAAAATGAAAATTATCCAAACTTCCATAACATTAATCAAACTAATATTTACCCAAAATTCCATAACAATAATCAAACCAGAAATTATCCAAATTTCCATAACATTAACAATCACTCAAATCCCGAGTATCCAATCATTCCTAATATCGATGACTCCCAAAATTTTCAAGCATTAGCCTCGAAAATTCCACGGGATATATAGATATAAACAAGCATGGGACAAAACTACCATTCATACTGATATCGTCCCCATTTGGTCGATCCTTAAGATTCCTAATTGACTCAGGAGCCTCTTCGTCTTTTATCAACCCCGAATTTGTACCTTTAAAGGACCAAATAACTTGTCAACCCGTAACCATCACTACTATATCTAATAAATATACATTAAATTCAAAAACTTACATGCCCATATTCAGAGAATTTAATGAAAATGGTCAATTAGAATTTCTAATTTTTAAATTCCATAATAACTTCGACGGGCTTTTAGGAATCGATATGCTACAAAACCTCAAAGCTAACATTGACTTAGAAAATAATTTCTTGATAACACCAAACTGCATTATTCCTTTACAAATGAAACCAAACACAACTTCACATAAATATTTAGTACCAGCTAGCTCAAAAAACATTATAAGACTTCCTGTCGATATCAAGAATGGTGAAATCCTTGTTAATCAAACAAGGATTTCAACAAACCTTGAGATTTCTGAAGGCATTTACATTTCAGATAATTGGCATAGTAACATGAAAGTAATAAATAAATCAAATTACGACCAAATTTTATACCTTGAGCAACCAATAAAAGTAGACCCTTATGACTCTTCAAATTACGTGGAGCTCAATTGCATTAATCCAGAATATTTTGAAAATAATAAGGAAGAAGACATAAAATTCTCTTTACGACTAGAACATTTAAACGTGGAAGAAAGGAAACTTCTCCTTAAACTCTGTCGTCAATTCAACTCGGTGTTTTACAAAGAAGATCAAAGCCTTTCATTTACAAATCGAATTAAACATACTATACAAACAACAGACGAAATACCAATATATACTAAATCATATCGCTACCCTTACATCCATAAAGATGAGGTAAGGAAGCAAATAAGTAACATGCTGGAACAAGGCATAATTAAACCGTCTTACTCGCCCTGGAGCTCTCCCGTATGGGTAGTTCCAAAGAAAAAGGACGCCAGCGGAAAACAAAAATGGCGCCTTGTTATTGACTACCGTAAACTGAATGAAAAAACAGTTTCAGACAGATACCCTTTACCGAATATCACAGATATTCTGGATAAACTGGGCAAATGTATGTACTTTTCAACACTAGACCTTGCCAGCGGATTCCATCAAATCGAAATGGATCCGAAAGATGTCCAAAAGACTGCTTTCACAGTCGAGGGCGGGCATTTTGAATACATAAGGATGCCTTTTGGACTAAAAAATGCCCCTTCTACCTTTCAGAGGGTAATGGACAACGTCTTAAAGGATTTTATAGGAAAAACATGTCTAGTTTACCTCGACGATATTATCATATTTTCTACCTCTCTAGAGGAACATATTCAAAACCTGAGACAAGTTTTTGAAAGACTAAAAACAGCAAATTTCAAAATACAATTAGACAAATCTGAATTTTTAAGGAAGGAAATCTTATTCCTTGGACATATTGTTTCAACAGAGGGCATTAAACCTAACCCTGCAAAATTAGAGGCAATCAAAAATTTTCCAATCCCTAAGACACCAAAAGAAATCAAGTCCTTTTTGGGGCTAGTGGGGTATTACAGAAAATTTTTAAAAGATTTTGCAAAAATTGTTAAGCCTTTGACAATGTGTCTAAAGAAAAACAGCAAAATCAATTTCAACCAAAATTATAAAATGATCCTATTCTTCAGTACCCAGATTTCTCTAAGCCATTCGTTCTTACAACTGATGCTAGTGGATTTGCCATAGGAGCTATTTTATCACAAGGCCCAATTGGCATGGATAAGCCAATATGCTACGCTAGCCGTACACTATGCGATTCCGAAATCAACTATTCCACTATAGAAAAGGAGTTATTAGCAATTGTATGGGCAACCAAATATTTTCGCCCGTACTTATACGGTCGAAAGTTTAAAATTGTCACGGACCATCGTCCTTTAACCTGGATAATGAGTCTGAAGGACCCAAATTCGAAACTAGTACGATGGAGGCTAAAACTGGAAGAGTTCGACTACGAAATACATTACAAAAAGGGGACACAAAATACTAACGCTGACGCTTTAAGCAGAGTTAAAATTGATGTAAACCACATGGATGTCGATATTAATGAAAATGATTCTAATCAAGGCACCCAAGGTACCACAATCACGGTTGCCACTGAGTAAAAAAATTTTTTACCAAAATTTTCCGAAAATGTTACCAAAAAGTTACCAAAATTTTTTTATAAAAACAAAAATCTTCATTTTTATTATAATAAAAACAACAACTTCTATTAATAAAAAACATAACATATAACGTTTTAATTCATTTTAGAACATAAATAAATATTTCAATTAAATACGAATTCCGTATTTAATTTAAATAAATTATTTAATATTGCAGTCAGTTAAAATAATCTTTTGCTGACCAAACATAATGACATTTGCATATTACGCCGTTGAACAATTTGGCGCACATTCACACAGTTGTTTTTAATGATTTTTTTCTCAGTGTTGAGTAATACGGAAAAATGATAAAAGAAAAGCAATAATTTGATAGTTAAAAACAAAGTTACCAAGTTACCAACCCTAAAGAAAATTACCAATTTTGGTAGAATGTTACCAACTGTGGCAACCGTGACCACAATTCATTCTTCCAATGAAAACTTCGATGACGGAATCTTTATATCAGAAAGGCCTCTCAACGAATTTAACATACAATTGATTTTAGAGAAAACTGAATTGGGAAGTCCAATGACGCTAGAAACTATATTCAGGAATAGGCAAAGGCGTGTTATAAGACGACCCCATTTCAATGAAGAAATAATGACTGATATATTAAAAAAAATTTTGCCCACCTAACAAGTTAACCGTTATATACACCGATGATGACATCTTTAAAATAGTACAGGACACTTATACAAAATACTTTTCACACAGCAAGCTTTTTAAGTTACTAAGATGTAAAGAAATTTTAGAAGATATCAGACAAAATGACGATCAAGAAAAATTGATAAAAGAGTACCATGAAAATAGTAATCACAGAGGCATAATCGAATGCTATGAACATCTTAAAAGGAAATACTACTTTCCTTATATGAAGGACCTAATAAATATAACAATTAATAACTGTGACAAGTGTCAAACACTTAAATATGATAGGCAACCTCCCAAAGTAAAATTTAAACTACCAGAAACACCATCTAAACCATTAGATATATTGCATATCGATATTTACACAATTAATAGCTACCAAAATCTAACAATTATCGATAAATTCTCCAAGTTCGCGGTAGCCTATGCTCTCGAAAACAGAAATAGTATAACAGTACTTAAATCACTAAAAAATTTTATATGCTCATACGGTATTCCAAAAAAAAATCGTTTGCGACCAAGGCTCGGAATTTACGAGCAACATCTTCAAAGAATTTTGCAGACAATATAATATCGAACTTCATTATACATCTTTTCAACAAACAAGTAGCAACTCACCTGTAGAAAGACTTCACTCCACCTTCACTGAAATTTATAGAATAATTTTGGAAAGCAAAAGGGCTAATAGGTCAGAAATTGACCACGAAGAAATGATTACAGAAGTAGTAATAACTTACAACAACTTAGTACATTCTGCCACTAAACTAACACCTTTTGAACTTTTCCATGGACGAACGTACAAGTTTGACAAAAATGTAAAATTCAACAATGAACACGATTACCTTAGGAAGCTCAATGAATTCCAAGAAACATTATTTCCAAAAATTAAAGAAAAATTAGAATCCTCCTCCTTGAAACGCATAGACAAATTAAATACTTCCCGACAAGACCCCGAAATTAGACAAATTAATGACACTGTATACAGAAAAAATTGCAGAAGGAACAAAATCACCTCAAGATTTTCAAAACATAAAGTAAAAGACGATAACCTTCATACAATAACTACAACTAATAACCAAAAAATACACAAATCCCGCATTAAAAGGAAACAAAAAAATTTCTCTTTTTAGGGCCAAGTTAATTACGGCACAATACATTGGGATTCGTGACTTGTCTAACAGTAAAGGTATTCTGCCAATAAATCTAGGAACAGCAAGGCATGTTACAAGCTATAGCAACCTCATTCATATTGTTAATCTAGAAAATTATAAAGAAAACATTGACAAAATCAACAACACAGTTAGAGCCTTCGAAAGAAATAGTGCAACAAAAATTTATACGGACACAACAAAAATAAAACTGAAAGAATTGAAACTAAAATTAAGTAGTTTGATGACTAAACGCACCAAACGCGGCCTTATTAATGGAATGGGACATGCAATAAAATTTATTACAGGAAATATGGACGCTAGTGACGCCCAAGAAATAAACCGTCAAATTGGTGAACTGCAATCTAATAATAAAATAATTAAAGATACCATGGAAAAAGATCATAAATTTAATATGAATATGGTTGCTAGATTTTCTAATATAACAAACCACATTAACGAGGTACAAGAAACCATAGAACTATTTTTAAACCGAAATACAAATCAAACTAACTACCTTGTTTAAAGCACAGAAACCACAATTAGAGAAATACAATACCTCAATCAAATAAACTACAACATTGACATACTTAAAAGTCACATAAACGACATTTCAGAAGCCATTATTCTAGCAAAACTTAATATAATTCCTATCCTAATTCTACATCCAGAAGAAATCGAATATATTAGAAGACATTTAGAAAATTCAACCATTAACACTAAATCTGTAGAAAACATATACGAACTACTCGGACTTCAGGCTTACTATAATGAATCCAATATTATTTTTAATGTGCAGATTCCCAACTTTGATCCCAATCCCTACCAATTTTATCACATTATTCCCATACCTATTAATAAAACAAAAATTATTGTTACAGAACCTTATATAATATTAAATGAACTTAAGATCATGTATACTTCGGAAAAATGTAAAAAAATAGAAAATATTTTCTTTTGTTCAAAATTTAAAAAAGAAGAAATTGCCGTGAACTCTAGCTGTATTGGCCATCTATTTAAAAACCAAGATGCACAGTGCGTTATAGATGACATCGGTGACACACCATCCATTTGGCAGCCGGAACCTAACTTAATTTTATTCTATAATATACCAAAAACACAAATAAAGACGGCATGCAATATCAATAAATATTCATTGAATGGTACAGGCATAGTACATTACAAGAACTGTGAAGTATTCGTAAATAACATTACCTATAGTGATGATATAAACACTTTTTGGGAAGACATATACATTGCTCCAGTACCTATCTCCGAAATTCACGCCTCATCTGAGATTAAGACAATAACATTAAAAAAGCTATCAGATTACAATTTCAACCAACAGAATGAAATCCTTTCAATATCATCCAGACTTAACTTGCAGAACGGCATCGAATCACTTATATGGCTAATTATTATTGCAACAGTGATTTACATTCTAAAAAGGATGTATGCAACTAAAATTAAACAAGCAATCCTAGATGTAGCTACTGTCCCTTCGGCCCCTTCGCTTCAATCTGGGAAGGGAGGAGTTATATACACACCAACAACAATCGCACCAACACCAAATCAAAGGCCAATGCACTAGACAACACGGTGCATAATTTAATTCGCTTTTATTTTTTTTTAATAAAATTGTGCTTTGTGTGCAAGTTCAATAAACTGAACTTCCACACAAACCGAATAATAACATTTTTCCCAATAATTGTCCTAAATAATATTTAAGCTTAGTATAACAAATATTGTAAACAAAATTAAAATTGTAAAATTAATATTTTATTGCTTTATGTGCAAGTTCAATAAACTGAACTTCCGCACAAACCGAATAATAACATTTTTCCAAGAATTAATAACATTTAAGCTTAATTAACAATTAAGTATTATAAAAATATTGTAAAACAAATTAATAAAGTCAGAAATAAATTGGTAATCAAAAGAAAAGGTTGTTTTTTTTTTTATTAAGAACTAAAAAGATAACATATTTCGCGCCTCTAGGGCAGTAAACTATCAGTTTCAATACATACGCAAGTGTAAGAGTTTGTTTGTTTGTTGTTGTTGCTTGGCAGTCGGTATTGAAAGTGATTATTGGGCGATTTTCATATAATTTTCCCACGCGATTTTCTCCGGAAATTCATAGCCGATTTTATAAGTTTTTGGATTAAAACGCTAGTGCGGGATTCGACGAAGAGTTTATCGGCGATCCGATATCGGCGAGCGGAGATTTAAGTGCTTTAATTCGGAGTGTTAATTTGGAGTAATATTAAAAAAGTGTTTTATGTTGATCTTCGGTTTTGTCTTATGCATAGCAAAGAGAATGGTGACGTGGTTATACGTACATATATAAAAATGAGATAGCAAGACAGCAACGTATGTAGCTTATGTAAGTTAATTTTATGCTTGTTTAAATTAATAAAAAAAACAATTTTTTGATTTTAAATATTAATTTATTTTTTATTTAGACACTATGTGTCTTTTTTATATGAGTTCTTGGTTTAAACTAAACTTACAATTATTTCTTAGATTTAATTACAATTATTATTCTTATTGTTTTAAAGGTAAATTGCATAGTTTAACAATTCATTTATTTAGGTCAATAAATAATATGAAATTGCAATTTATTATTTTCTTTAATTGTTTCGCGATATTACTTATTTTACGTTTTATTTCTTTGTTAACAAAAGTGCTTTAAATGCGGAAGTTAAAATAATGCAATCGCTTCTGTTGATTTAAGCAATTATTAGTTGAACTATATTTAGGTCAACAACATAATGCCATATCAACTGAAGTTAACTCGAAATTGTAAATTTGTAATAATAAATGTTTTGTTCCTTAACTCTTCCCCTCTTAAATTCGATTGTCCGCAATCGAATACAGAAATGGTAGATCATTAAGCCTAAAATTGTTGTAGGATGGTACCGCTGGTGTTTCTCCAAGCTTGATGGGAATAGAATTATCAACTCTATGGGGCTTTGGTATCTCGTTCACATATATAGTTTTTTGCTTACTTTTTCGGAATATTATCAATGTCACGAGAGGAATTGTTGTTACCAAAATTACTAATGCCAGGGATAGTTCTCTTATTTCTGTTGATTTACTAAACTCAGAAATTCGTTTGGTGTTGTTTATATGTAGTTCATGGAGGCTTTCTAGTGATAAGAATTGTAGCTGCTCGATTTCTGTTGGTGTGAGTTGATTTACAGGTGGTATGACTTTTAGTGGATTCGCATCGATATTCCTGTAAATGTTATCTGCAATACGGATTGTAGTGTTAGTGTAGGATACGATAAAACTTCCAGTTATGTTTTTAGGCTCTTCGTTCACGTTGATAATTCCAGAGAATTCATTAAGCAATAATATTCCTGTGGCGATTTCTTCAACTTCAGGGATGTGGTGACCATTTATTGTATAACATGAAGATGGAAGAGAGTTTAGGATTTTTGGTAGACAAGAGTCTGTAGACAGATCTATTAAGTTATTTTTATTACAAATTTCCAAGTTCGAAAATCTGTTACACTTACTTGTTATTCCATAAATTTGTGTTTCAAACGTTACTATTTCATTAAATTTTAATTTTACAATCAAGTTATTATTTTTTATTGGTTTTATTAAAAGTTTCTTATAGACAATATTTGAAGTCAACGGAATTTCTATTACATAGAGCATCATCGTTGAATTATGTATTACTTTAATATTTGTAAATTCTAGTGCCTCTTCGGGGCTTGTAAATGGTATATTTTCATTTTCAAATTTTTCAATAGCTAATTTAATTTCTAATTCGTTTAAAAGGAATGAATTTATCATACCTAGCTTGGACCATTGAATAGCATATTTTATATTTAATATTTCTTCTTTCAAAAGTCGTAATTTATTTTGATTAATTATAATAAGTTCATCACTTAGGATACTACTCTTTTTTATATTATTAGTAAGAAAATTTGTCATCCTAGTTATATTATTTAATCTTGTTTCAAATAAATCGTTTATAATAAATTGCTCATTATTGTTTGTATTTAATTTATCTAAATTATTTATTATTTTCTCTAGGTCATCATGATCTGGGGAACCAGCTAAATATTTCCATGCTGTACCCAGAATATTTATTGATCTCTTATTCTTTACAATTTTTGTTACGCTTATACTTTCTAATAACTGAAATGTTTTGGTTAATTCTTCTTTAAGGATGGGAAGTAGAGGATTTCGGGATGATTCAAAGGAGTTTATAAAAGTTTGGATGTCTTGTAAGCATCGTTCGTATTTGTTGGTGTCAAATTTGTGTATGAATCGGAAAATTCCGTTTTGGATTTTAGCAATTCCATTGTCTATCGTTGCGATTCTCGATGAGGTATAGTTGTAGAATTGTACGTCAGCCTGCACTGACGCAGCAATCAGAAGTCTGTAAAGAAAATGTTTTATAAAAGGATTTAACTCTTTATGTTGCTTTTGTGAACGACTCTGCCTGATTCTGTCAGTACTGTAGTCGATTTGTCTTCTTTTACTATTTCTTTCTTGTATTTAGGCGTGATTTTGGTTCCTAACCTTTTATCTATTCTAACGTATATAATGTCACCAACTTTATAGCGTTTTATTGGTGTCCTCTTCCTATTATGAGTATCTATATCAAATTCCTGTTTTTTCCTAATCTTCTCAATAGTTTCCTGTCTAGCGGTTTCAAGTTTTTCCGGGTCTGAGCTAACTATTCTGCCAAAGAAAACTTCAACGGGTTTTTTATTTGTCGTCGAGTGTATGGAATGATTGTACTCATTTACAGACTTATCTAGTAGTTCAGAAAACGATCTTTTTATTCCATCGGCTTTCGTACATCTCATTATTTCCGCTAAAGTAGAGTGAAATCTCTCCACTTGGCCATTTACTGAACTTTTATAGGGTGGAGTCTTATAAACACGAATACCTAGTTGGTCTTCCAGCATAAACAGAATTGAGGCAGCATTGAAGGCTTTTTCGTTGTCCATAACCACTTCTTTCGGTATTCCAAACATAATCAGTAGTTTTCTTAGTGGCTCTTTTATGTCTTCGGCAGCTCTCGATCCAATAGTGTTTACCTGCGCATACTTTGAAAATTTGTCGACAGCAGTAAGTATATATTTTCCTTCCGTGTGGTAAATATCGAGATGAACAATGTGGCCAGGATATTGCGGGATTGGAGTTTTCTGTAATTCGGGTTTAATAGGATGGCGGTCATATTTATTTTCTTTGCAAACTATGCAGTGGGAAACCAGATCTTTTATCTTCTTAGTCATTTTTGGGAAGTAATTTTCTTCGAGTATCTGAGCCTTGTTTTCCTTGTGGTTTCTATGCGCACGCTTATGGGTTTCAATGATGATTCGTTCTTGCTCCTGTTCGCTGGTAACATCGTTGACCTGATTTTGTGTAAACCTCACCTTGTAATTAGCGAAATGCAGAGGATATATGTTTTGTATCTTACCCATTATTGGTTCAGAAGTTTTAATACCATTAATGACGGATGGATTGAGATATCTTTTTAGTATAGAGGTTAAATTTTCTTCATTATAATCTGGTTCATTTATTATGTGACGGTGATATGTAGGAAATATTATTTTAAATTGGTAAGATGGAGTTTGATTGGTCATTAGGAATAATTGATTTTTAAAAACATTTATGGGATATTCCATACTCGGAATTAAGTTTTCCCCAGAGCTTTCATCGCTGTGCTGGCTTACCGATAGAGAATTTATTTCAGTCACATAGGGGTTTCTGGAAAGCGCGTCGGCGACGATATTCGCTTTTCCTGGCTTGTATTCCATTACATAATCGTACTCTTCCAATGCAGCCTTCCACCGTTTCATTTTCCCATTATTGTTTTTATTATTAAGAGCATATGTAAGAGGTTGGTGATCAGTTCGGATGATTACTTTTGATTTTCCGTATAGGTAATTTCTAAAAGAATTTAAAGACCATATTATTGCCAGCATCTCCTTTTCATTGGTCGCGTAGTGTTCTTCCGTCTTACTCAATGTTCTCGAAATGAACGAAATAGGTCGATTAAATTGTGACAATACTGCTCCCAAGGCGAAATTTGACGCATCAGTTGTCAATTCAAAAGGCTTTTCAAAATCTGGGTATGCAAGAATAGTATCCTGCGATACTAATGACTTTTTTAATTTTTCAAATGATTCTAACGCAGCTTTATCAAGAGTGATATATATTTTTGCCGATTGTCTTTTTGAAATGCGACCTCCTTCCCCTCTTAAAAGAGATGTTAGAGGTTTTGCTAGTTTGGCATAATCTCTTACAAATCGCCTATAGTAACCGGATAGACCTAAAAATGAGCGTAGCTCTTTCAAAGTTTTGGGTATTGGAAATTTAGAGATGGCCTCAATTTTTTTCGGGTTTGTCTTGATACCTTGTGATGAAACTATAAATCCTAAAAATTCTACTTCGTCTTTGAAAAAATCGCATTTGTCAAGCTGTAATTTCATATTCGCGTTCTCTAGTGTCCTAAAAACTTGTTCCAAATGCTTCAAGTGTTCGCATTCCGTTTTGCTGAAGATAATTATATCGTCGATGTAAACGAAGCAAATTTTTCCAATGTGCTCATGTAAAATATCGTCCAAAGCACGCTGAAAGATAGATGGTGCGTTCTTCAGACCGAAAGGCAGCCTTGTAAATTCGAATTTCCCATTGTTAATTGAGAATGCGGTTTTTTCAATGTCTGATGTTTTCAATGGTATTTGATGAAATCCGCTTTTGAGATCTAAGACCGAAAAAAAATTATTTTGCCCCAAATGAGACAATACTTCATTTATATCTGGTATTGGATAGGTATCGGATATTGTAACTGAGTTCAATTTGCGGTAATCTATCACGAGCCTGTATTGTTTATTCCCCTGTGAGTCAGGTTTTTTTGACACAATCCATATCGGAGAATTGTATGGCGACCTAGAGGGTCGTACAATGCCGTCATCCAACATTTTTTTTACCTGTGACTCCACTTCATCTTTTAACGACAGAGGGTATGGGTAAAATTTCGAGTAAACCGGATTATCCGTCGATGTTCTAATTTCGCCAACAACTTTGGTCGTGTATGTTAATTTTTCATCTGGGTCTGCAAATAGTTTCGGAAACTTTTTTACCAAAGAACTTGTTCCGTTTGCTTGATTTTTGCTCATGTGATCATTTTTTATATTTAGCATGTTAACATCAGGAAGTGATAGCTGTTTAAGTGGAATCTTAAACTTGTTTTGAATAGTCATATAGTTTCCAGCGGTGTTAATCACGGCTGAAAGGTTTTTTAGAGTGCTGTGACCTATAATAGCATCAAATGTTTTTAACGCGGGTAGTAGAAATAATTTTATTGGAATGTCTATATTAAAAAGATTAATAAAGGTATGATTTGTTATGTGGATATCTCCACCTACTGATTTTGCTAAAAAATTTTTTGTATTAGGTATAGATTTTTTTACAATTTCTGGGCGAACGTAGTTTTTTCCGGAGCCAGTGTCGATTAAAAATTTTAAAAGATTTCCACTCCTCGTTTTGCATTCGATATATGGTAACGAAGAGTGGTTTAAATTAAAAAATGGACGTCGCTATGTTCGACATGCTCGTAATCTATTTGTAGTTGTTGCTCTTCATAGTTCTCTATTGGATCTATATCTTGGTAATCAGATTCATAAAAGTTCTGGTTGTAATCGGTTTGGTCGAATTCTTCAATGTTAAAATTTCGCTGATGTTTAATAGGGTGTGAATTTTCCTGTTGTGGCGGTCTTTTCCCGAAGAAATTATTTTGAGCTGGTCGATTCATGTAATTGATGTTTCTGGTACGAACGCTTTGATCTATGTCCATAGGCTCTGGTCTTGGTTGTGGTTTGGGTGGTAAAGGTCGTGGGAATGTTCTGAAATTATTTGGTCCTTGTGTCTGGTAATGAAAACTTGGTGTATTGACATAGGGCCCATTTGGTCTAACTTGTGGTGTAAAAGAGAGTTGAGGGTAAAAAGGTTGTTTATGATTATTTCTGCCATTATAAGTTTGTCCTTTATGTTGCATAGGTACGTTATAGCTGTGATTTCTGGTTTGTTGACTGTAATTTGCATGGTACGAGCGGAAATGTTGATTCTCCAACTTCAAGCATAAATGAAGGGCTTGCGGCAGCTCGGTAGGTTCCCTCATTGCGAGTAATCTTGGAAGATCGCCCTTGAGGCCTCTGACGAAAGTATCTAAAGCCTTATCTCTATATGTTCTGGTAAGTAATTCCATAGGTGCCGCTCCTACATCCATGCATGATATTTTGTCTAATATCAAGGATAAATGGGAGTAAACATTATGGTAAAACTCTTGTATCGTGTTATTGCCTTGAACCATGGTCGTCATCTGATATTCGAGAGTTGTCAGATCTCGCTTATCAGCATAGTGGATAGAAAGACATCTGGATATTGCAGCCCAATTCAAAGGGGTATTATATGATTCTAGCGCTATATCCGCTTGACCTGTAATTTTATTTCTAATGGCACTTAGGATGCCGTAATATTTTGGTGATCCCTTGATCGGCTCATAAATTTTTATAATCCTATCTACGCCTTTCTTCCACGAATTAAATTCACCAGGAATTCCCGAGAATTCCCGTATGCAACGTACTACGTCTGGGATTTTATCTAATTCTGACAAGTTTCCTGCGTTTTCTAATCTAACTGTTTGTTCCGACATATCGATAACATCGTTACCGGTTCGTTGACTACTGCGTGTCAAAATGTCTGATACGATTCTTGTCACAAGATTTTCTAATTCTACTGATCCTTGATTGGCAGGAGGATTAGAAGGATTAGGAGGGGGATTAGAAGTATTTAGGATTGAGGGTCTTACGAGGTTGTTTGGATTTGACATGTTTTCTTATTTTTTCTTTTAACAATCACAAAATTCGAAATTAAATTGAGTACACTTTTATTTTTTAATTATTTAAGCACGAGAGAGGGTGAATATCTTAGGTTTAATTTAATCAAGCACAGAATTTTTTTTTTTTTTTTTTTTTTTTTTTTTTTTTACTGAGTATTAGTCTAATCAGAAAATTTGGGAATATAAAATAAAATATCTTAAATTTACTCTTACATTAAGTATAGCATCGGTGAAGTGGTGCAGCAAAGTCCTTTTTGCTTCCGCTACTACGGCACTGCAGACTTGGTGATTGGTGGTTGGATTTCACACAACTTTTTGGTCACTTTCCACTTAGCTTTACTTAGGGTTTGTTAGGCCTCGTTTTTTCTTACTTTTCACGGCAATTTTAACGAGTTCTTTCCTCTTTTTTATACTGCTTTTGCTTTTACTTAGGTCCCGTTTTCTTTTACTTTTCACGGTAATTTGAACTAGTCCTTTTTAACACTTTGCTCTGTTTTACTTAGGGCACATTTGTTTTTACTTTTCACTGTAATTTGAACTAGTCCTTTTTAACACTTTGCTCTGTTTTACTTAGGGCACATTTGTTTTTACTTTTCACTGTAATTTGAACGAGTCCTTTTTTTAACACTTTTCTCTGTTTTACTTAGGGCACGTTTTTTTTTACTTTTCACTGTAGTTTGAACGAGTCCTTTTTTAAAACTTTGCTCGGGCGCCAGTTAATTTTATGCTTGTTTAAATTAATAAAAAAAACAATTTTTTGATTTTAAATATTAATTTATTTTTTATTTAGACACTATGTGTCTTTTTTATATGAGTTCTTGGTTTAAACTAAACTTACAATTATTTCTTAGATTTAATTACAATTATTATTCTTATTGTTTTAAAGGTAAATTGCATAGTTTAACAATTCATTTATTTAGGTCAATAAATAATATGAAATTGCAATTTATTATTTTCTTTAATTGTTTCGCGATATTACTTATTTTACGTTTTATTTCTTTGTTAACAAAAGTGCTTTAAATGCGGAAGTTAAAATAATGCAATCGCTTCTGTTGATTTAAGCAATTATTAGTTGAACTATATTTAGGTCAACAACATAATGCCATATCAACTGAAGTTAACTCGAAATTGTAAATTTGTAATAATAAATGTTTTGTTCCTTAACTTGTACAAACATAACAATGTATGTATGTACATTTGTCTGTTGCTTTGCATTCTCTTTGTTTTTTGTGGGTTTAATATAAAATAAATAAACAAAAAGGTGTTAACACATCGCCCGTGAGTTCGAACACTCATTGATTTTTTTTATGTATGTATATGGGTGTGATATTTATGTCTCTGATAAAAGAGTTTTGTATTGTAATTTGTAATTTTTTAAATTGTGATTTTAATTTGGAAGAAACACATTAAAGATTACAATCGTATTTTAATTTTTATCTTTATAGATAGGATTTTTTGAGAGCTATAGCACTATTATTTTTTATAAATTTTTTAAGTACTTTTTAGCTGGTAAAAATAAACTTTTGTGGATACGTTGTAAAACACGACCGCTCGCAATGATAGAAGTTATTATGAAATTCTTATTTGACTATTGTTGTGGCAATACTATTTCAAATGAAATTTATTTGTTGGTGGTCAAGCAATGTCTATGTGCATTTCATTGCTGCTTTAACAAATCATCAGTAAATTTTCAAAACTGTGGTTAAAGTCTACTGATCATTTGGTAAAGCACCAATGAAATGCATATAGACATTGCATGACCACTAACAAATAAATTTCATTTAAAATTTTTTATTTTTGAAATTTTTATACCAAATTTTTTTCTTCCTATATTATAAAAAAATTTTAGCTAGCAAAAAAAACAACGTCAGTTGCTTTTTGGGTTACTTTTATGTACAAAATAAATTTTCAATTTCACACCCCTGGAAGCGAAATTTTAATTTAAAAAATTTTTTTTGGCCAATGCAAATCTACATGACGTATAAAGAGGTTTTATTAAAGAAAAACTTAAAGTTTTTAACAATTTTAGTTACTACATGTACTACAATATACGGAATGCGCATAAAAAAATTTTAATTTCCCATTCCTGAAAAAAAATATAATTTTTTTAGTTTTTAATAGACCATCGAGGCTTACCAAAGCACGAAATAGGTTTAATTTACAAACATAAAAAAAAAATAATTGATTTTTGGTATAAATTTTGCGTCGAGAAATATGTAGGTGTAAGCTTCCCAGATCGTACTTCGGATCTTTCTGAATTTCAATACCACTGTATTTAAGTTCATTTCCAATCCAACGGTCCAAGAACGAAGTCTCTAGCTCTTCTGGGGGCTACAATGTAGCTGCCGCCTCAAAAATAATTAAGTAACTGACTACGAGGGGACGATCGTAGCCAACGGCTTTTGTATTCGTGTGTTTGTGTAGCAGTCTCGAATGTGTTTAATGCATAAGTCGGTTAACACGGACTAATAATAATAAAAATTATCATCTCTATCAATTAGAAGGAGATCCAATAAGCATACATCCTTTGAAAAAAAAACTATATTCGCCATTCGATAAACTAGAAATTGTCGAAATGGGTAAGGAAAAGAAAATCACGAACGATATATTAAAAACTAAAAATATTTTCATATTAAATTGGATTAAGATTGACGGGCTAATTGTTCAAAAGTTTGTTTTAAATTCAGAAAAAGACATGATAAATATTCCAAGGCACATGCGTATTTTTTATTTGCCATCATTTAATAGGTGGGGTAGTAAAAATAATATTTATAAACATTTTATTAGGAAATTACATACGTGTTTATTTTCTTAATGTCCTATTTTCAACAATCATTAGCCTACCAATTGTACGAGAGTATCTTTTGCTTATCGTTTCATTAGAATAGGTCCTGTGAAAAAAAAGGTAAGAGAAACAGCTCCATGCCACCTCGTTTTGATTGTTTTTACTGTATGTTCGAGACGATATTCGATCTATGGAGGGTTTCTCCAATAAAGGTTGATTGTGTCAGAACTAAACAAGTATATTTTCTAGTTTTTTGAGCAAAAAGAAATAAATAAAAAAATAAAAATACGTGCTATTTCTTTTCCCAAATATACAAAAAAGTTCAAAATTGATTATAGAGGGAATTTAGCAAGTTCCTCTGCGCACTTCACTGAGGTTAATGCAGATCATCAGTGAACCTTTACCCAACATTTCTTACAATAGCTAAAGATATTATTTTAAACTTCGACTCAGTTGAATCAGAAGCTTAAACAAATATCAACACTATAACAAGAACTCTATAATCACTTATTCCTTTTTTATTTTCTTACCATGTTACACCACAACTGGCTGGCTTTTTCCCAACTCTAAGTGTAGTTGTAAGAGACAAAGAAAACAACAACAGCTTACAATTCTTTCATTAACTGCCTGTTTTTGTAAAAAGGATAAAAATTTTCGTTTAGCCATTTATGTTCAACCAAAAACAAATTTTGTTTTTTTTTTTATTCTTGCGTCAATATATGTAAATACTCAAAATGCCTGTTTTTACAAAAACAGGCAGTAAAACATTAATTCGCAGTGTTGACAATTTTTAGGTTTATGTTATATATTTAGGAATCTGTTTCTTAAAACAAAATTTCTTAGCACGTACAAAATTAAAAAATTTTGTGTTAAACCACAGATTCCCAAATATATAAAATAAACCTAATTATGAAATTTATTTTTATATTTTCTCCAATATTTCGTTAATCACAATGCGTAACTTCTTCAGGGATATAATATTTTCAAAAATGTTTATAAAAAAAATTATTTTATATAAACATTTGAAGTTAGTTAAAAAGCAATAATAAAAATTAAAAACTTATATAAAACATGCATGTTTTCAAAAACTCAAATAAAAATAATTTTTGTTTTAATAATATTTTAGACCAGTTAAAAAAACTTGTAATAAAAAGTCATAAAATAATAGCACTCTTTCAGGTATGTTTTTGTTTTGTCTTCAAATAGATCTCTAGATCTGAGTCGAACGGTTGAAAATCTTTAGGCGAGACGGCGATAGTATATGTTTGCCGCCGTTACTTATAAATGATTCACGACTAAAATACGGCTAAAAAATTATTCATACTTACATGTCTGTACATTAAATCACATTTTTATAACGTAAAAAATATTAAAAGAGAACTAAATCGCAAAACTAAATATATACATGTCAAAATTTATTCTCGATTAACTGGTAAGCTGGTAGCCACTGACCGTTTTTCCGTATGCCGCAGCAAAAACAAATTTATTCAGCGCATATCAAGGCAACAGCTGTTGTTAATACATGCAAATTCACGTAGATATTCTTGTGCACCAGAAGACAAATTTAATAATTTTAAATAGAAATTGAGTTTTTAGACTTTTTGGCATTTTCAAACAACTTTATTACAATTATCTTAATTATCGTTTGCTTTGATAACATCTAATTACAAATGTGTTGTTTTCTTACCAGCTGATAGATGTTTGAAATAGCATACTACGTTATGACGGGTTGTTCACACAGGTCATATTTTTCGTGCTATTATTTCATGACTTATGACTTTATGACTACAGTGTGAATCCCCTATATATAAAAAAACTTAGTTGATTGCTGATTATAATTAATTTTGTGTCATATCCATTTAATAGTCAGTTGTTTGTGTATTGGTACTTTTATTTGCATTTATATCCTGCAAATCTAGTTCATAGCTTCTATTTGGTTGTACCTAGTAAATATAATGGGCCTTATTACGGTTCTCGATTCGACTCTAAAAAATGTAATAAAATAAAGAAAAATACAAGATTTTTCTTTAATCTATTACAAATACTCGAGTCGATTCGAGAACGGTAATAAGGCAGAATATAAATTATATATTATACCATTATAAATAAAAAAGTTAATAAAAATTTTTAGATTTATACATTTTTCCATCCTTGGCATACAAAGTCTAAACTAATAATATCTTCGTATTGAAGATTTTTGAATTCAGAACGTTTTAAATGGTCCCTCCATTGCGGATGAGGACATTGGAATTTTCCTGTTTTGAATGTTGCCTTCATTTTTTAAAGCACAGGTCTCCTCAACTACTGGGCTTGAGCAAACTCCCCTTTTGGAGTTATAAGATTTATAATCTCAATAGCTTTATCATAATTTGGTTAGAACCTTGTTGAACCATAGTTTGCAATGCATGTCCTTATTGTTTTTTATTTTTTATTTTGTTTTTAAAGATTTAAAAACACTTACATCGACGGATTGTATTTGGGTGTACTGCATATAAAAATGACTTAACTCCATCGTCATGTGTGATTTGTGGCCATTTACAAACAGTGGATCAGGGCGTTGAATATTATTTCCATTTAGCCAGATGTGGAAGCAATTTGCAGCAACTCAAAATATGTTTCACTTATCATCCAACCAGTTTCCAATTTCCCCAAAATCCATTTATTTGGAACATTCTTGACAATGTCCTTGGACACTCGCAAAAATGGATACACAATCATTGGTTTCACATACTGTTAACTGAAAAAGCCAGTAAAACCGTCACCGTTCCTTTCTCGTTTTCCCTCTGTACTTTTCATGTTTTAAACACATTTTTAATGGAGCGTTTCATCAACATTAAAAATACGTAGTGGGTCATCTAAAATGTCGAGAGCATTTTGTTCTATTAAATAATTTTCTGATATTTTGTACTGTTATAACAGCTCCTTCCTTACTTATCCCATCAGATTCTCTAAGAGATAATGTAGGATGTCGTTTTAAAAAACTTGGAAACCATTTTCCGCTGGGACGGTCGTTTGCAAATGGTGTGGATCCTCTTTGATAATAGCTTGTACCGTGTTTAGAATATCATCTATTTTAAGTGGAAATCTACATTTTGTTAAGTTCTTGCACCACTATTCAAGGCTTTCTTCTTCAGCATTGGTCAAAATTGTTGGTGGGCCCATTCGTCTAGGACCCTCAAGAATGCGTCCATGGATTCTATGCTGTATGGTAGAACGTGGAACACTATACTTAATACTTGCAACAAATATTGGCATCCCACCTGTTCTAATTTCACACAATGCGTCTTGTAAATACTGTTCTGAATAGGCGTGAATATATCTTTTCCCATTAGTTGACATTTTTTTAAATACCTACATACATATATGAAATACCGAAAAACAGTTTTTTCTAGAAGTTTCAACGAAGTTGGAGAATTTAAGTTTAATAAAATTAATAGCACTGCCGACTATAGGCAAGGAAATGTCCTATATTCGGCAGGTGGTAAGGAACTCATTAAAAATGGCGCCGACTACAGGGTAAACTTATTTTAAACTCAGTTTTCACATATTCAACAGCAAATATAGTAGTTGAGTCAATTCTCTCAAATTTGAGCTAGGTTAGAAAAATATGTTCGTTTGCCAGTAGTCGGCATAGGAATGCCGACTACTGAAAAACATCAATTTTTTTCGTTTCCTATGTCGGCGGCAACAATAACAATGAGTGAAATAAAAAAATATATTTTTATTTTTTCACTTTTCTGGCATTTAGTAAATCGTTTTCTATGTTTAATAACCATTTTCTTTCATATATAACTTTATTTAACGTGATTACTTACCTAACTATACTCAGCTCCTTCACTAATTTTATTCTAATAACCAAGCACTAGCCCACGTCTTGACAGACGGACTCAGAATAAAGACAGAATACAGAAAAACGTCTTATGTAAACGCGAAATTCGCTACACAATAAGAGAGCTAAGACCATACGTTGTTCTTATTTTCTGTTATTTTGATATATAAATGCAGTTATTCTTATTTATTTGAGTTTTAATAAAAAAATGACAACTACTGGTACATGACGAACTTAGGAGCACTTATCCTACATCTTGTTGCAATTTTCGCTATCATTACCACCACACTGTATATTATATACAAAGTTAGACTTTTCTAATTTATCTATTTGGTATTTTGTGTTACTGATTAGCTTACCTAATGTGCTATAAAAATATATTTTATGAGCCATTACATACATATTATTATCATATAATTTAGATTCTTCCAATCTTTCAGATAAAAGAGGTACATAGATTAGAGATTTATAAATCTTAGGCTCAGTACTTGTTCTTATATTTAAATTATTTCGATTTTTAAATTGTTTTACCAAACCACAAATCAGTTGAATTCTGTTATTATAATATGCTTTTATTTTTATATTAGTTTTGTGAAATTCTGTGTCACTAATTTTAAGTTTAATTTGTATCTGTATTATTATTCTCTTTTGGATGTTTTGAATACTAGTTAATAAGTCTACCGTAAGATGTTGATTTCTGGTACCAATCTATTAATACACTATCTCCTCTTTTTACACCCTCCAAAAAAGAATTGAAATGATATATTTTTATGTCAAAAAAGGTCCAACGCGTTAAACTTGGAGCCATAAAATAAAAAAAAAATAATTATTGGTAGGCGTTATTATATGCAAAAATAATGTTGAAATTTAGCAAATTGTATTACTTAAGCTTGCATTCCTTAACATTTTTAAGCTTTTATGAGGAAGCTGAGAAGAAATCTGATACACTGTATATATTTAACAAGTTGTATCCCTTAAGTATACATTTTTTTTTAAATTTAATTTATAAGCTTTTAGGACGAAGGTAATACGTTCTTCACCTACCCTACCCCTCAATCACCCTTTGACATCTAAATGACCTTATAAAAAAAATTTTTTTTTTGGAACTTAAACTTCTTTAAAATCGCTGTGATTTCAAACTCGATGAAACGCAAATATAAGTCCATAGAGCAGTGATGTCATATACAATTCTGGAAACAAAACTTACATATACGCTTACGCTCTTTTATTTCGCGAGCGTAATATATAATTATATATTAATTATAATTATAATTGTTTTCTGAAAAACACTCTGATTCAGCTGGAAATATCGCAAGCCCTGTTTTGAGGCCTCTAACCAGAAATAATATATTTATGTATATAAATAAATATAAAGAGGCTGTATCTAGGTACATCCTTCCGAAAAATTTTTAAAGTAGCTTTTAAGTGAACTAAAAAGTAGGATTTTTTCAAAGTTGTTTCTTTTGTACTTAAACTAACTAACTAAATGTTCAGGTAAAAATTGAAGAAATGTTTTAAAATTAAATATATGTTTTTGCTGCATAAAATTAGCTGTGAGCACCTATATGTTGACTTTATTTGGCTATTGTAAACTTCAAATTATATTTAGTCATCGTTTAGACAATAACGGTTAAGTAAAATTTATTTAATAATCGTGTAGACTGTTTCTACATGAAAAAGAAATGAAAAGGTCATTAATTAGGCCTCGCAACCGTACATTTCTCCCGCTGGGAATGGTAAAGACAAGAGTAATAGAGACACAAACACATAAGTGTATAGGATTCAGCCGGCGAGAGAATGAGATAGAACACATTAGACGTTCTCGGTCTTCTCTTTGTGCGACTCTTGTAGCATCCCCACTATCGTCTACTAAACATTATCCATATGTATGGTCCTGTGTAGTGGGATAGTCAGTATATCTATATTTATATCTTGCCCCAGGCTCGAGCGTTCTACGTGTTATGTTAGTATGTGTTTAATGCATGTGTTTGCGCCTGCGTATTAGAAAGTTTTAGTATAAATGTGTTGATTGTTGATGAATTTTTATTTGTATCAATATTTTCATCTCCTTGATAAATAAATTTTACAGTTCTGCCAAATATACTGGCGGAAAAAAATGAAAATAAAATTAAGTAAAAATACGCATTGAAGTGTATTGAAAATAATAAAATTTGAATTGTTTTCATTAATTCTAACTCTTTTTTATGTACATATAAATATACAGTTTACATGAAGCGACTGTCATTTTTTCAATACTTTTCAATAAGTTTTTTAATCAGGGACTTTACAGAAGTTTCACTTCTACCGTGTGTGACTTGCACACACACTCTTTTTCTTTTATCTTTAGCAACAATGTTAAACGAACGCACCTTGTACAAATGTTTTTTTTGTTAGTTTAACTACACTAAAAATGTTGTTTTTAAGTTTTTAAAGGGTGTTTTTATGAAGTTCTTTTTTTTATACGAATCACTCTGTTGTCTGACAACTGTTTTGACAGTTTAAAGTGACGTCTCTACTCAGTATTGTTTGGCAAATCATCATGAACAGGTTAACTCCAGAACAACGCTTCCAAATCGTGGAAATTTATTTTCAAAAACGGTGTTCAATTAAAAATGTTTACCCGCTTTTTTACCACAAAAATCTCTTTAGTGATGAGGCGCATTTTTGGTTGAATGGATATGTCAACAAGCCAAATTGCCGTATTTGGAGCAAAGATAATCCACACACCGTTCAATAATTACCAATGCATCCCGATAAATGTACTGTTTGGTGCGGTCTATGGGCTGGTGGAATCCACGGTCATTATTTCTTTAAAAATAAGGAAGGACGACGCGTTACCGTGAATGGAAATCGATACAGAATCATGATCAATGAATTTTTGGTGCCAAAACTTCAAGATATGGATGTAAACGAAATGTGGTTTCAACAGGATGGTGCCACTTGTCATACTGCGGGCGAAACAATGGACTTAGGTTAGGTTAGAGGGCCGTTGTCCCTGGCGGGACAATCCACTTGGGTCCGTCAATTCGGTCCCTTTGTGATGCCCTTAAGCAGAGGACCTCCTAAGGGATGTCAAACTTGAGAAGGTCGCGTGTTTTGCGCAAATCGTAATGGGGCCACGTGGCTCTTGCCACGAGACAGTTAGCCACGCTTTCCCACCTAAGTGGAGCTAGTTTGTATGATTCGCTTTGAATCAGAAACTTGCATCGCGCTAATGGAATGCCAGTGAAGTGACTGATCATTGAGGTGTTCAATTCATTCCTTTGTCTGGCAATCTCATCCGCAGTATGGTTGCCTGGACATCCAGAATGCCCTGGCACCCAAACCAGTGTCACCCTCGAATGTCTCGCTATCTCGTTGATAGACAGTTGGCATTCGACCACAGTTTTTGATGTACTGTACACACCACTAATAGCAGAGATGGCTGCCTTGCTATCGGTAACAATGAAGATATCATTCGATATCCTATAGTACCTTAGCCATCTCGCTGCCCGAGTAATAGCAGAGATTTCGGCTTGTAAGACAGTACAACCGTCCTGGAGCCGGAATGGAGATCTTACATTGAAGTTCTCCACATAGAAGCCTCCGCCCGTTCTTATTCCCCTTTTGGATCCGTCAGTGAAAACTCTAACTGAATCCTCGGGAAAGGAAAGCCTGTCCACCTGTTCCCTGTCAACGACAATGGAACGGAAAAGTCCACCAAAGAAGGGTCTTGGTACACAGTAGTCAATGTTGGCATGGATTTCCGAGTGCTCTCTCAAAATCCTAGCATGCCCATAGTCAGTCCTAGGCCATGGACATACTGTATTCAACCTGACCTGAGAATAGAGCCAGTTGTCTGGCCAGAATGTCAACCGGGAGCCAGTTTAGCAATGGACTTATTGAAAGAACATTTCAACGACAACATTATTTCGAGAAATGCACCGGTGAATTGGCCTCCGCGTTCGTGTGATTTGCCGCCACTCTATTATTTTTTGTGGGGATACCTGAAATCATTGCTTTACGTGGATAAACCAGCAACGATTGACGCTTTGGAAACCAGTATACAACGTGTCATTGCTGAAATACGCCCTCAAATGCTTGAAAAGGTGGTCGAAAATTGGACCTCCAGAATGACCTTTGTGCAAAATAGTCGTGGTGGCCATATGTCCGAAATTATATTTGAATGTTAAATGACAAGAAATTATCTACCAAATAAAAAATTTTGTTTGGCCATTTCATAATTTGGTATGTGTTTTATTTAAATTTCAAATCAGCAAGCTCTTATAAAAACACCATTAATGATTTACGTGAGATGTCTCCCCCACGGCTTTTCTCGGAATGACTCTATATAGAATTTCTAAATTGGGGACAGTAATGTCTTAAAGAACCTGTGATCTACCAGCTTAAATATTGTTAACTTTTCTCAGTCGCCTTTTTGTACGTTGATATAAAACATTAATACGTAAGTTTTTATGCTGACGGAAAGGTGTCCCAGTCATGCTCCTCTCAACACATTGGAAACGACGGTATTAAAATAATTTTTTTTCTCGTTTACTTAAGCCAAATACCATAAAAATTTAAATGTTAGTAAGAATAAAAATAGAATTTTTATTTATTAAATATATAATGGTATTCAGATTCGACCCGCTAGAATATAACGTTTTTACTTATTACTAATGCATATACATATATAACTATGGAATTCTTGAATTGCATTCTTTTTTAATTGTAAATTTTATATCATTATGAAATAAGTTAAAAATATTGAAATGTCATTAATGGAGATTTCTGATTTTATGCAAAATAGATCAAAAACATATTTTGTGATAATTTTTGGTTTAATAACTAGGTTTTCAATATAATCTAGTAGCTTTTCCATAACAGTATCTACTATAATTGGTGAAATCGGAGATCTCAATGGAAGTCCTTTATGTTGTATATATATTTTTATCATATTTGAAATACCTATTATCTGTTATACAGAAATTTAGAATACATACCTATAAAAAGGTTTTTTTAAATTTTTGTATATTCTTTAATTATTCCCCATTTTTTTTTTTCAACAATATTTAAAGCTATATCTATTGGCATATTAGGAAATAAAGATACAACATCAAAAGAAAGTAATATGTTGTAGTTTTTAAATTTTTAGTACTTCCTCTAAACTGTAAAGAATCTATTATATTATATTTGGAGTTTTCGGTTAAATTTTTTTCAAAATATTAGTAATGAAAACCTAATGCTCCATAAATGGATTGAAATTGTTTCTTGATTAATAACATCTTAAGTTATTGTTACTCCATTCTATTTCTTTTTTTAAGAATTTCTATGGCTCATATTTCTGTTTTCTTATTAAATTTAGAATCTTGTTCTGCAAATCTTAAATATACAATGCTTTCCATTAGAATAAGGACAGGTGTTTTTAGTATGGATTTATTTTCTCCTGATAAATTTTTCCATGTTAAGTCTGCTACTGTAATATTTTTAGAAATATAACATTTTGAAACATCTGATGCAGATATAAAAAGTAACTATTTTACTGATTACTACCGTTTCTTTATCGTTTCAATAGAATAAGGCCACAAAAATGCGAATTTGTCTTTTCTACAACTTGTGTAAAAACTTGTTTGTTTGTTTGTTTTGATGAAATACTTTACAAAGTAAATTTGCAAAGTATTTGGTGCACAGATACCGACGGGGTGACTTAGACCATATGCCGGCGATGTTATTAACCCTTCACATAGGAAGTAGCAACCACGGAATATTCCTCAGAAGAACTATAAATTTATACAGTTATCTGAGGCGTTGAAATTAACTAGTGCGAGTGAGACATAAAACTCTCGAAGGAGAGTAAACGATCAGTGGTCTGGCTGCACTTAAAAAATATTGTTGACTGACTCAGAGCTGCTTTGCGACTGTTGTGTAAAAACTTATTTCAATTTATATGATATAAAAATATTCCAATTAGTTATACCACAATAAAAAATTATTTTTGAAAAAATTTTGTTAGGAGCTGTTACTCTTTATTGTGATTTTATTCTAATGCAACGATAAGCAGAAGTTGCTAATTAGCAAAATATCTAGATTCTTTTTTATATCTGCATCAAACGTTATTGTAATTCATCTTCATATTGATAGTTCCTGGTGTGCTCTAAGTTCTTTGTTAATACTCTTCTAAATTCTTCGATCTTCTCGTTATATGTATATTTTCTACGTAGACATATGTTGGTAACGAAATATTGGAGAAAAAATAAAAACAGATTTTGTAATTATTTTTATATAAAAAGTGGTTCTTTAAACGCTTCACATAAAAGTGAAAGGGTATATATAGGATTGTCATTCCGTGTGTAAATTCAACGATATGCACATGGGACCCCATAAAGTATATATATTCTGGATCCTTATGAATAGCGATGACGATTGAGCGATGTCCGTCTGTACGTGAAATCGGTTTTCCCAAGCCCCCAGAAGCGCTAGAGACTTCGTTCTTGGACCGTTGGATTGGAAATAAACTTAAATAGAGTTCAATTGAAACTCAGAAAGATCCGAAGTATGGTTCCAGAGCTGGGAAGCTTACACCTATTTCTCGACGCAAAATTAATACCAAATATCAATTTTACTGTTTGTAAATTAAACCTATTTCGTGCTTTAGAAAGCCGCAATGGTCTATTAAAAACTAAATAAATATAATTTTTTTTCCAGGGATGGAAAACAAAAATTTTTTCGGCCTATTCCGTATTTTATAGTACATGTAGTAACTAAAATTGTAAAAAATTTTAAGTTTTTCTTTAACAAAACCTCTCTATACGTCATGACGATTTGCACTGGCCAAAAAAAATTTTTTATTAAAATTTTGCTTCCACGGGTGGGAAATTGCATATATTTTATACGTGAAAGTAATCAAACAGGCAACTGATGTCATTGTTGTTGTTTTTTTTTTGCTAACTAAAACTATCTTATAATTTAGGAAGAACAAATGGGTATCAAAAATTCAAAAATAAAATTTCGAACCCAGGGATGGACAAGTGCAATATTTAATAGTACATGAAAGTGACTAAAATGGTTAAAAAATGGAAATTTTTCTTAAAAAAAATTATTTTATACCTCATGAAGCGTTGCACTGAAAAAAAAACAAATAATTAAAATTTCCCTTCCAGGGTTGGGAAAATGTAGTTTTTTTTGGTACATACAATATTTAGTAGTACATGTAAAAACCAAAATGGTTGCAAAATTTGAGTTTTTCTAAAACAAAACTCCTCATGTGGATTTGCATTGATAAAAAATTTTAAAATTAAAATTTCGCTTCCAGGGCTGGGAAATTGAATTTTTTTTTTAAATTAATGTAATCAAAAAGGTATAATTGACGTTGTTTTTTTTGCTAAAACTATTTTATATTTTAAGAAGAACAAAGTTGGTATCAAAAATGTCCAAAAAAAATCTAAGTTTCGAATGCTTGGACAAGTGCAATATTATATAGTTCATGAAGGGGACCAAAATGGTTAAAAATTTTAAATTTTTCTTAAATAATACTACTTTATATAACAATAGCAGATATAGTTCTTGATAACTTATTGGGCAGTACATTGAATATATTAAGAAAGAATAACATTAATATTAAATATATCGTTAAATATGTAGATGACTTTCTAGCAGTCATAAAACGTGAAGATAAGGATGCTATTCTGACAGCACTCAATAATTACCACCAAAAGATTCAATTTACCATGGACATAGAGTACAGAATAAAATCGTTTTCGACTGGTTTGCTAAAGATACGTCTTCTGGAAGAATAATGAATTTCCACACTAACCACCCCAAAAGCCAAATAATGAATACCGCAAAAAGCTTTATCAGAAGAGTATTTCAAATCAGTGATAAACAATTTCACAACAAAAATAAAAGCATAATATTCGAAACATTAAAGAAAAATAGTTTTCCCACAGATATCAGTGAGTTACTAATCGAAAATTCACAAAACCAACCAACATATACAAGCCTACGTAACAGATGATCACCGATTTCTGAACTAAGGCCACCTGATATGAATTCGCCTTGGCCCATACAACAATTGTTTAAAAAATTTACACATATTTGTTATGGTCTTATAAAAATTTTCATTCAGTCGTCGTTGAGCAAGCGATGAGAATACATGCGGATGGTTGTTGTCATTTTATTTCAGAAATTTATTAAGCATTGTTGTTGCTTCTTGTTGGACGAAGCATAGCAAACACAAGCGATTCAATTACAATCAGTGTTGCCACGAAAAAAAATTTTGCAACCAACATTTATGAAAAAAATCACCACTTTAAAAAAAAGTAACCAAATTTAAATTCATGTACTATTTATTTATTTTTTTAATTTTAATTATAATTTTTACTTTAAGGTAACAAATAAACATATAACAACGTATTTTACAATACAACTTTAATACTAAAAATTATTTTTTTAAAAAACTAAGGAACATATTTTGCAAAAAGTAATGCAAAGAAACATAAGCAAATGCTACAATTTGTAAAATTCAAATTTCCAATACTTCACATTAGGTTTTGCAAGTATATAATAAAAACAACAATTTTTTCATTAACAATAAAATAAGGAACTAGAATGTTACTCTCTTAAATACTAAAAAACATGTAATGTTATTACAATAAATATGGAGATCAAAAATGTCACAGCTTGAGTTTTAAAATTTATCTTTCGCAGACCAAACAAAATGGGCATCTTTTTGATTTTTGCACAATTCTTTTGCTTGCAATATATTATTAATTGTCTTAAAATCTAAATTATTCCTAAATTTTGTTTTTATCAAACTAAGCTGAGAAAATATTCGTTCAGCTGCAGCGGAACTATGTGGTAATGTCAATAAATTTTGTACGAAATGTACAAGTTCTTTAAAACAATTTTCGTTTAGGCCATTTTTGTATGTTGAAATTTTATCCCAAAATTTTACAATATCAGTGTCAGTTTCTAACTCGATGTGGGAAAATCGGAGCAGTCTCCACTGGGTTAAGAGTTTTTCCTCATTGCCCCCTGTTAAATTTGGAAAGGACAACAGTAATGGTTCTAATGGAACATCTAAATTGGTAAGAACTTTTTTTTGGGTAATAATTTCTAAATTTTTTATATCAGTCCTCCCAAAATCAAAACGTTCTAAAAATTGCGTTAAGAGTTCTATATAAAATAACTGAATATTTTTCTTAATTTGATATTTTTTTGAGTTTGTTATATTGCTTGATTCTAAAAATAGCTCAGCTTTATGACCAATGAAAATATCTTCAATATTCAAGTAATTTGCTTCATTAAATATGTTTATATTTTCCAAAGAATTTAAACTTTTAACATAGTTGTTTTTACAAAAGTTACTTAAAATGAGTTTAAAGTGTGTTTCAAATTGTGTGTATAGATATGGGAGACGTACTGCTTCAGATTGAAATTCTTTATTCAACCCATTAATAATGCTCAAAATGTATGATAAAAATAGAAAATATACCTTTAAACTGGGATCGGCCATTTCCTCGCCCAATTCGCAAGCTCTTATACCACTCACTTCTAAGTAAAACGATATAAAATAAAGTTGTAAAGCAGACCATTGCTCAATTATGCGATTAACAACATTCCAGCGGGTAACAGAAATGCCCAAAATTTTATGTGATTGTAGCCTACAGTAGTCCTGAAACTCTTTGAATTCGTTTATACGTTTCGAACTATGCGCGAAGAAATTATAGATGTTCCGGCAAAGAGTTTCGATTTGTATTTGAAGCTTTTTACAAGCGTATGCTGAACAGAGATGCAGTGAGTGGCAAGTACATATAATATAAAATAAATCAATAGAATTTTTAAATTTCGCTTGCACACCATTGATTTCCCCAGCCATAACACTTGCTCCATCGGTTGCTAATCCAATAATGTTTTGTAACGGAATGTCATGTTTGGTAAAAAAATCTTTAATTGTGTACAACGTCTAGGCGTCGGAGTTAAAAACCTCTATAAGGCTTAAAAATCTATCGCAAATCATTTTGGAAACTCTATCGACATACCGAACCACCAAAACAAGCGACTTTTTTGTAGATATATCTGTGGTTTCATCCACAATCAAAGAGAATTTTGATTTTTTTAATTCCGCTAATATTTCATCTTTAGCTTTTTTTCCTTAAGTTTCCGTATTTGGGTAGGTAATCCATTAAAATAAATGGTAAGTTGTGACATATTAAAAACATAACAAGTGTTAGTAGCGCTTGATGCACTTGTTTGGAAATATTATTACTTTCAACACTCATAAAATTCTCTATTTTTGCCTGATTCTTTTTCCTTTCTAAATTTTGAACGTGAGTCTTTATTAAGGCATGTTTCCTTAGGTAACTCACATGATTATTTAACTTTTTCTCACAAACGTTACAATAGCTACATCCATTTCTATTTCGCAACCAAGCAAATTCTTCCAGCCAGGCAGCCCGGAATTTCCTCCTAGGACTATTTTTGAATTCACTGCATTTAAAAATGTGTATCAGATTTTAATCTATAAGATAAAACAAATGTATTTTTTACCTGCTTTCATCTTCATTTTCTGATGACAAATCATCTACATATTTCGTTGTTGACTGCAGAAGGCTTCTTCAATAAAAATCTAGATTTAAAAGTATTTTCATAAAACACTTGTATCGCAATAAATGCTATATTATCTTTTATATAAATAATTACCTTTCCATTTCTTTAATTTAATATTTTTTTAAATCACAAAATTCACTACATTTACTTTGAGCACATACAAAACCAAGCAAAACCACATATGCAACTAAATTCCTTTATTACACAGCACTGTAATTTTTTACACTCACAGTTGATTATGTTGTATTAAAGTAATTTAATGGGTGTTGCCAATGCAAAAAATTTGCTGATTGGACTTTTTACTTTTTTAATTAGAAGAAATAAAAATTTTTGTAAATTCACATAGTAAATATTTTCAGTAAAAAAAATAACCACAACAGAAAAAATCTACACATGTACACATTGAGATAAAAAATAACCAATTTTGGTTAGAAATAACCAAAAACGGCAACGTTGATTACAATTGAACACGAAAGTTAAAATCGAAATTAAATTAGATCTGAAGTAAAAGATTTCGATAAAATTAGTAATCCGGATTTTCGAAATATTTAGATGTTGCAATATGTCCCCAGCTCAAAAAAAATTATTTAAAATATATATATGTATATAATTTTTTTCCACTACTTACTTATGTGAACAAATTTTTTCAAACATGAAAAATGTTTGTTCTAAGCAGCGAAATAAAATAGCTTCTTTGAACTTAAAAAAATATTTTACTAATTCGCAATTGTCACGCAATTATTAACATGGAATGTTTAATTTAAAATTTTCATAGCGATTTTAAAAATTATAATGAGGAATGATACATAAAAAACTGGTTTAAAAAGATTTATTTTTGTTTTTTCTCAATATAACTGTTTTTAATATTGATAACTGCTATTTACGGTCCTCGATATTTTTGTTCTTAAAATTAAAATTACATTCACTTAATAAGTTGTCAAAAACTCTCTCTTTTTCTTATTTTAAGTGTTTGACATTATGTTTGCTGGGCAAAATCTCTCACCAATACATCTTCACTTTAATTTTTGAACACCACTGCTATAGACATTTAGCATCCACGTATATTGTGAGTCTACCAGTATAATTGACCAAGTAGTGTCAACGTAGTGCTTATTGGACCATTTGAGTAAAACATGTATTGATATATCTGTTCACATGTCATCGGAAATACACCACATTCGTTGACAGGGTGATTTTTTATATTGAACAATAGAACAAAAAATTGGAGACATTGTAATTACCACAGTTGTCATTAAAACATAAATGTTGACAGGGAATGATTTGATGAAGTACAAGCATATAACAATACTATTACCTTACAAGAAATTAATGACTGATACTAACATAGCGTCTATACCTGATATAAAATCAAATATATTCCTATCAGCAAACGTCAAATTTCATAGCAGAGAGAATCATATTACGTGTGGACTGCAATATTAATATTATATCAAATATTATAATATTGTTTTCATAATATATATTTAGAAAACAATATCATGATATGAACTGTCAGAAAACGTACACATACACACATTTAGACACAAGAAAAGAATTTTGCGTATTAAAATAGACGCAAAAAGTAATTTTTAAACAATCGCGTTAAACAAATATAAATAATAAAAAACTGGTCAAACTTCTAAAACATTTTATAAAACATTGCTTTGTGGATGAACTTTTGTTAAGTGCATAAATTCGTAAAGTTTCTACCAATAAATCTGCTACCTGAAGGTAAACAGTTGCTGTGGTCATAGAACCTGTCGTCTTGTTTTGTAAAGTACAATGGAATGGAGTGTAGCTGATGTTTTTAAAGTTTTAAACTTGTATCGCCAATTTACATGTCTGTGGGATATAAAAAGTTCCCATTACAAAAGAATTGACTTGAAAAGAAATGCGTGGCAAGAGATCGCAAAAAACATGGGAAAAGATGTAGAAGAAATTAAAAAAAAAATTAAAAACTTGCGTTGTGCCTATGTGGCGGAGAAAAGAAAAGTGGATTCCTCCAAGAAATCCGGGTCGTCTGCTGAAGATCTCTACCATCCACATTTATATTATAAAATAGTAAAGCTCTTGAAAACTTCCATTTTATTTTTTTAATATGCACAATAACTATTTTATAAACCAAATTGTTTATAAAACTAACAAAACTTTTACACAGAACTATTTTTAACTTTATACACACAATAAATATATAAAAAATGCCAAAACATTTATAAAACACGCAGTACTATTAAAGTAAACGAAGATGTTTACTGCACGGTTGCTTGATAATTATGAAATATTATGATATTTACAATAGTACGTTTCCCCCTACATAGATATTAATATTTATATAAATATATTTTTCCCTTTATTCTGCCGACGTTCTCTCTCATATTATATCAGAATTAATATCAGGTATAGACGCTAAGTAAAACACATATAACATTTTCACTAACACACTTGAAAATATGACTGACATTTGTTGAATTTTTGACAATACTTTCAGATTTCAATTTTCAATTAATATTTGTTTTTTTATTTCTGCGTTGTTTATGGTGGAAAATGTGCTGGAAATTAAAAAAGGAATCTATGTCATGTAGATAAATAGAATACGTAAGTATACTTTTTAAAGTTATAAATAAAAATTTGTATAACAAGAACATGCTTTTTTGGGTAATTGTGATTCGAAAGATATTTTGCGGGCAGTGGAAATATTCACGCACACAAATCACGGAATAACTATGGCACACCAACTGTGGGAAACTGAGAAGTTATTACACGAAAAAGCCAGAAATGAAGGTAAACTTAGATAATATATGTATATTCCAGGTAAATTTCATTGGCTTAATATTCATTGTTTGTTTCATTTTAGGCATTTTTATCCCTTTGCACAATGCGATTTAATCAAGAAGTAGCGGTTAAGTGTTGTTTTTAATTTTTAAAATCTTTTATTTGTAAATATTTAATGTTAAGTTTTGAATTAAATTTGATAATTTTTTATTTGCACTGAAGAATATAAACAAAACAATAGAGTTGTCAGGTTTGAGTAGTCATTTGATTCATCACCAGTGATCAATCAACTGATAAGTTATATGTGTCTACATACTGATACAAAAAAGCACTGGAGTGACCAGTTAAGCTATATATTCCAATGTTGACAGAATTAATAAGTACGACAGAGATGCAAGCTCACATGTATACAATTGTTTACATCACTGTTTTCATATTGCCCTTAAGAAAATGATAGCAAGTTTTGTATAGGCAATGAGGTATTAAGCCCTCGGCACTATCAAACAAATGACTAGTCAAATGTTCGGTAGTGTTCTTGTAGGGTATATTAGTAAAAACATTATATATATACGGGTACATTATATAATGTACCCGTATACATATAAAACATTATATATATATATATATATATATATATATATATATATATGTATATATATATATATATATATGCATATATATACATATATATATATATATATATATATATATATATATGCATATATATACATATATATATATATATATATATATATATATATATATATATATATATACACATATACATATATATATATATATATATATATATATATATATATATATATATATATATATGTATATATATGCAACCCGTGATATACATAAATACTATTAGTACATCACTATTGGTCCCGTGGCTATCTTTGAGTACTAAACAACACCGATAATTTTCAAAAGCAATGTGAGAACAATAGGTTGCAAGAACGGCCTGAGGATAGACCACTGATAGTTGGTTGCTCATATGATAAGGCTGAGTACTCTCTTCATTGACGTTTCTCAGTCTTTCTACATAAGGAATTGAATCATAAGCTTAGGTTAGATTACCAAATTGCTGCAAAGATCAAAGAAAAATTATAGCGAAATATATAAACGAAGTTATAATATTCTTGAGAGTTAATTCTATTATTTCAGAGAAGATGTATAGGTAATGAACAATGTTTTCATCTTCCGTCACACTATGTAAAATCAAGCAGTAGTCGTCACAACGAAGACCCATTGGTTTAGCATGAGTTTCGCAAAGCGCCCTACCCTGTTAGTGTAGGCAAGAGGCTTTGCAAGTTATCTTTGAAAAGTTTAATAGTTGTCTCATGATTCAGATTCCAAACCCAAATTTACACTTCAAACAACCGTAAGTTATTAGAAAAGGCTTTAACAGGACGAATGTCTACCATCAAAAATAGTAATTTTCTGAGACGATTGAATCTGGACTACATACATCAACGTAGTCTATTATACATTTTGTTCAACGTTTCCTCAATCTTCTTATCTCCAGCTTATGTTACTGTATTTTTGCTGTTTGTCGTGTTTTTTGTCAGCTCCAATAAATCACCTGTAAAGTCTGTACTCAAAGGGTAAATACCTGCATAAATAGTTAAATCGTGTGAAGCGGCTTATAAGTAACAAGTTGCGCTGTAGTTTACCTCCACAAAAAAGTGATTTTATAAGTTAACTGATATATAATTTCTTTTGTTATTTCACTGGAAGTTTGGTTGTTTGTGCTTGTTTCACCAAATTACTCAAAGCAAGACGAACTAAATAGATAGATAATATCAAAGCAAATCTACAGCTGTTTCATTCTCTCATAATAATGACAATACTGCACGACAGTTGAATTATCACTAATTATTCACTGCAATACCCCTCGTTGTTAATTGTAAACTGCATTACCATTTATCACTACCCAGTGAGCAAAAGTAATTGCATCGGATTATTCATAAAAACTCAAAATTATATGTATACATATATTTGATTGTTTCATCGTTAATTCCCAAGACGGCATGCGTTTGGTTATGTCACGGTTCATACCATTTTAAGTGCGCTGGTATTTCTGGCTTAGTAGGCGAGTCAATAGCAAAAAACAAAAACATTCATTGGCGTTGTAATAGTTGCCAGAAAGTCAGAGTTGAATTTTTTAAATTCTTCCAGAGCACTACAAACAATTTCCTGCAAATCCAGAACAACCTTGACCATTTAACTGAACAAATTAATGAATATGGAAAACTTTTTAGTGACTTTAAAACTTTAGATAGTTTACAATCACCATCCACAATTCGCCGCAAAAGCCCCAGATTGTTGAATACAGATAACAATACGATTAATGACGGATCCAGTTTAACAAAAAATTCTCCTCCTAGAACAACTATGCCTAATGCATCAGATAATGTTGGTAACATTATTCATGTCAACGATATGAATAATGATCTGAGCTACTCATCAACGGCCGTGCGTCTAAATAATGCTTTCAAATCTCTAAGCCCGCTCAATTAAGTAATTTTGATGTCTCAACTCCAGTCCCTTTAACCTCAATAGCGAGCTCGTCTACAGTTCATAATCAAAATTTAACTGATACGTCAACAGCCCCAAGGGAGATGCGTACGATTCCTCCAAAAGAAACAATATTTGCTACACGTTTCGCATCGGATACAAAAGCTGAAGATATGAAATGGTATACTCAAAGGAAATTTTTCAAATTGCTCACCACATGATATTCTCGTTTTTATAATAAACTCTAGAAATAGAGCATCATTCAAAATAATTGTACCGGCAGTAATGTTTCAACAAATTGTTAGTCAAGAGTTTTGGCCTAAGAGTGCATTAGTACGTGAATTCATTTATAAAGATGATAATAATGCTCGCTTGCCTAATTTAGTGCATCCCAATCCAAAAAACTAATATCTATGTTATACCAAAATGTCAGGGGTATTAATTCAAAATTGTCATCGATTTACCGAAACAGCTTTGGATATGACAACGATATTATAGCATTCACTGAAATCTGGCTTAATAGTAAAATTAATAATACCGACATTATGTGTTCCAGATACCAAATTTTCAAACAGCCAATAATATTGTAAAAAAATCGGGTGGTGGTGTTTTAATTGCTATCTCAACTATTGAGTTTATATGCGTAGTAGTGAAAATACATAAACACCTTATGTATATTATTTGCTTGTATATTCTTCCTAACTCGCAATATTCTATCTATGAGGACTACCTAAAAGCTATAAATGTTATTGTAGATAAAGTAAATTCAAATGATCTTATACTTGTGCTGGGAGATTTTAATATGCCAAATGTGTCCTGGAAATCTGTGCCTGATTGTAATTATTTGTCACCTCTTCAATCTTCGGAGTTATCACAGTATTTCATTAACAGTTTACTGGAGTGCTGCCTTTTTCAAATCAACTGCATCACAAATACTTCTGATAAATTGTTAGACCTTGTATTTGTTAATGAACCGTCAGACTTTTCGATATCGCAGCATCCCCCGCTTTCAAATCCTGAGGATAGTTATCATCCTACGATTGAATTAACTTATATCTACCAGCCTCTTCGACGGTCAAATACATCTCAGCAAAATAAAATTTTTCGTTTTAAGTCAACAAATTACATTAAACTTCAACGTGAACTTTCTCAAATCGACTGGTTAAATGAATTATCTTATGGCAATGATTTAGACAAAAGTATCGAAAAATTTTACCAGATACTACACAAATGCTTCCTATCCTCAATACCTAGAGTACTACCTGCCCCCTGCCATGGTCCACCTTGGAACACTAAACAACTTTCAAGACTTAAAAACCGAAAGAGTAAACTATTTAAAAAGTACAAGCAAAATTCATCTCAACTAAATTATTCTATGTACTCCTCAGCAAGATCTGCATATACCATTGCTAATCAACTGGCTTATAGTGCTTATTTAAACAGGATAAAAAAATAACCTAAAAAATGTTTCCAAAACTTTTTATAAGTTTGTCAATTCGAAGAGGCGTGTGTCAGATTTCCCTTCTGTTATGAAGTTTAAAGATTATGAGTCGTCAGATGATAAAGTTATAAGTAATATGTTCGCTGAATTTTTTGCATCAACCTATTCTTCGATTACGTTTAGCAATATAGAGCAGTATTCTTACCATATCCCTGAATCAGTGAATTTTAATGTACCCCGTATTGAGCAGCAAACTGTTTTGACTTATATGAAAAATCTAAAACTTTCGTATGTTCCCGGTCCTGATGGTATTGCTAGTAGTATTTTAAAATACTAAAAAATACTGTCCTCATTTACTAAACACTCCATTGACCTATTTATTCAACAAATCACCCAAATTGAGATATTTTCCTCCAACTTGGAAGAAATCGTTCATCATTCCACTGTTCAAATCTGGATCTAAAGCTTATATATCAAATTGTAGAGGTATAGCCAAATTGAACGCTATACCAAAGTAGTTTGAGCAACTCTTATGTGGTACATTGTCTTATCAAGCAACGTCTATCCTTTCTTCTGCCCAGCATGGTTTCTGTAAAGGTCGATCAACTATTACGAATCTCTTAGAATTAACAACCTTAGTTAATGATGGATTTGTCACTGGCAAACAAACAGATGTCATCTATTTTGATTTTAGTAAGGCCTTTGATAATGTGAGTCACAACTTACTTATTCATAAGCTTGATCGAATTGGATTTGGAACGTCTCTAATAAAATGGATCGAATCTTATTTGAAGAACAGAATGCAGTGTGTCAAGTTCCGCAATATGCTCTCTACTGATATAAATGTTATATCAGGTGTGCCTCAGGGTAGTCATCTCCGCCCACTTTTATTTACTTTATTTATTAATGGTCTTCCATCCGTTGTTGAAAACTCAAATGTACTAATGTCTGCAGATGACGTAAAGTTATTCTTATCGTTTGATTCTATTGATCAACAGTTGCGTCTCCAAGCTGACATTATACACTTAACCGCTTGGTGCGCTAATAATTTAATGGACCTAAATGTGAAAAGTGCAAATATATGATTTTCTCAAGAACAACTCCAATCAATGGACTCTCTAAAATGAATAATGCTGTTCTTGACCTAGTGGATTCATTTAATGACTTGGGAGTTATTTTAGATAAAAAACTGGACTTCAGGTGACATATAACTTCGACGATTAACAAAGCTACTGGTGTTCTGGGTTTTATTAAACGCTGGGCTAAGGAGTTCTCTGACCCTTACATAACCAAGATGTTATTTACTACTTTAGTTCGCCCAATACTTGAATACGGATCTGTTGTATGGGACCCACAATATCTTTCACATTCAAATAAAATAGAGTCAGTACAAGTGCAATTCTTATTATTTTGTCTTCGTGGTCTTCCTTGGAACTCTAATATAAGATTGCCATCTTACGAGAGACGCCTAGGACTTATTAAGCTTCCAACCTTAAGGAGCCGTCGGAAAATGCTAAATGTTACCGTTCTGCTGAAATTAATAAACGGCTGCATCACATCTCAATTTCTCCTGAGCAAAAGAAACTTGAATATACCCAATCGTCCAACAAGGTATTATATGTAGCTTTTTAAGAATTAAGTTTTACACTACAAACTATAGTAACTTCGATCCCTTTCGGAGAATTTGCAGTGATTTTAATAGACTTTATCCTTGTATCGATTTCAACAAAAGTATTGATGTCGTAAAAAATGATATAATTTTACATCTTAACTAATTACAAAATTGATTATAAATAAATGTTTAATTTGTTAAATCGACATTTGTTAAAGCCATATTTTTTGTTTTTGCTGTAATTCGTCTTGTTACTATTAAAGCAAAGCTTTATGGATTCCATATATATATGTATGTACTTATCATTTCTGAAACATTGTTATATTTTAATTGTATCAGTCTGTAAGGAATAATCCATAGACTAAATAAATAACCCATGAGACATTCCTATCGCTTGCACAATCTCACGTAGTTTCAATTTTCGATCACTCTACAGCATGTCACGTTTATTTTCTACTGTTTCGGCTGTAGAGACCTCAACCCCGGTTTATGCGACCTTAACGAAATTAAGTAACCCACCTTTTATCGGTGAAGTCGATGGTGCAGCGTTCCCATAGTATTTATGAAGCTAAGCTTTGGTTTGAACGATAGTTTTTTCTGCCATCAACGGCAGTCAAGCACAATCTAAGCGACACAGCTTTGTTACAGTGTTGCAGAATATCGAAACAGACAGTTATAAAGGAAAATTCAAAAAGTTTCGTTCTAATTTAGTCAATTTAAAGATTCCTGTTTGTAATGCACTGCGTCTTCGATGTGTTACAGTATCAATCAATTTGTAATTGCTTATTTGTCCGTGCACTTTTTTAATAATCAACAAGTAAAAACGTTATATTCGACCTAATCCAATCTTAAATACCCTCCAAATATTTAGTAACTAAATTTAAAATGTTTAACTTGGTGGGACAGTGTTCCTTTATATAATATCGAACGTCAACCGCTAGACCGTCTTAGACTTCATCACTGATCAAGAATGGGGTCCAATTCTCTTTGGAAGGCTCTAAAACTGTATTTTGGCGGGGTCGGTCTGGCAAGGGCTGTGGGGGAGACATTTCTCCTTTGTCATAAAACTCTAAAAATAAATGCTAGGGGTAATTATTTACCAAATTTAAAAAAAACATGTATAGTGTTATTTAGGGGGCAAAGGGGAAGGCGGGTAGGGCAGAGTAGTACCAGGTTCCGTCTCAGCTTTATCATTAAGGCTTAAAAATTTTATTTTTAAGGAATGTAGGCTTAGGTAAAATAATTTGTCGAATTTTTACACTATTTTTGCATATAATAATGCCCACTAATACCGGCGGGGTCCCAAAAATTATTTTTATTTATTTTATGGCTCCAAGTTTAACGCGTTGGATCTCCTTTGACATAAAAATATATCATTTCCTTAACAAAACTACAAAAAAACTTTAAAAATTATGTTTGTTTTCACAGGTTGGTTTAGTTCTTCTTATGGGAACTTTATTTCCTCTAGCCCGATTTAGCCCATCTCCGAACTTAACCTGTGCTATTCAAGATAAATTTATACCAAATTTCAAAAGTCTAGCTCTTTTCGTTTGGACTGAATCGTGATTTCCACAGACGAACGGACGGACATGCTCAGATCGTCTTAGATTTCATCACTGATCAAGAATATATATACTATATGGTGTCTCAGATGGATATTTCGCTGCGTTACAAACGGAATGAAAAAGTGCAAATAATGATGTGTTCTGCAAATACATAGAACATATTTTATTCATTGCACGCTATGTAAACAATAGGTTTAGGTAAATAATTTGGGTTACATTCTGGAGTTTTAATAATATAACATAGCCTATGTCACACGGGGATAGACTTGATTCATAATGAAAGATTTTTTCAAATCGGTTCAGTAGTTTCGGATCCTATTCAATGCAAGAAACAAACAATAAAATTTTTCCTATTTGTAATGTTAGTAGAGATTTAAGACTTAAATATCCTGGTGCCATTTATACTTAAAAATTTAATAAAAAAGTTAGAAAGTGTAAAGGATGTGCATTCAAAAAGTAGGTCAATCAGAAATGGAAGGGGCAAAACAAATAGGAAAATAGAATATCGAGAAATGTGACGTCATTTCAGGTCGTAAAATTCCTGTTTTTACCAATATCTTTTAGTTGCCATCCCGATCCTTGACATTTTTTTGATGTGTTATAAAACTATGAAATAAATTAAAAATTATGTTTGTTGGTTAACTATTTTTTCGGCTTGAGGTCTTTTTAATAGTAAATAAAATTAAAGCGTTTCCTTTTTAATTTTACATTTATTTGCTTCCAATATTTCGACCAACTCTGTTGATCATCTTCAGGGAATTACAATTTTCTAATCAGTGGTGTTCAAAAATAAAAGTGAAGATGGATTGGTGAGAGATTTTGCCCAGCAAACATAATGTCAAACGCTTAAAATAAGAATAAAATACAGAGTTTTTGCCATATATAAACAACTTATTAAATGAATGTAATTTTAGTTTTAAGAAAAAAAATATCGGGGACAGTAAATAGCAGTTATCAATATTAAAGTATAGAACAGTTATATTGAGAAAAAACAAAAATAAATCTTTTTAAACCTGTTTTTTATGTAAGATTAAAACTTGTATCATTCCTCATTATAATTTTTAAAATCGCTTTGAAAATTTTAAATTAAACATTCCATGTTAATAATTGCATGACAATTTCGAATTAGTAAAATATTTTTTAAGTTCAAAGAAGTTATTTTATTTCGCTGCTCAGAACAAACATTTTTCATGTTTGAAAAAATTTGTTCACATAAGTAAGTAGTGGAAAAATATTATAAATATTTTAAATAAATTTTTTTGAGCTGGGGACATATTGCAACATCTAAATTTTTTCAAAACTCCGGACTACTAATTTTATCGAAATCTTTTACTTCAGATCTAATTCAATTTCGACTTTAACTTTCGTGTTCAATTGTAATTGAATCGCTTGTGTTTGCTATGCTTCGTCCAACAAGAAGCAACAACAATGCTTAATAAATTTCTGAAATAAAATGACAACAACCATCCGCATGTGTTCTCATCGCTTGCTCAACGACGACTGAATGAAAATTTTTATAAGAGCATAGCAAATGTGTGTAAATTTTTTAAACAATTGTTGTATGGGCTGAACATCTATGCACAGTTGCCACAGTTGGTAACATTCTACCAAAATTGGTAATATTTTTTAGGGTTGGTAACTTGGTAACTTTTTAAGGCTTGACAAACTATCAAATTATTGCCAAAACGATAATGACTCTTCTTCAGAGTACTCTGATCTAGAGCACTATTCGTATGATGATATATTCAACATTTAAACAAATATACAATTTTTAAAACTTTGATAAATATGTTATGTATGTATATATACATACATATGTATGTACCTACATTTCGTGAAATTTTTAATTGAAAAGACTGAAATTTTTTTGTATTTTAAATATAAAATTTTTTTATAAGTATGCATTTACTAATATATGTACCTAATACTAAAAGGATAATTTGTTAATTTCTTTTTTCATTTCATTTCATTTTTGTTTTTTATTTTATAAGAAAATACCAAAGCAAATTTACCTTGCAAGGTAGCCCTATTTTTACAGCAACTAAAAAAATTTTCAAGAAAAAATGAAAGAACAAGTCAACAAAATTGTTTATAAAAATAAAATACAAAAAAATTAACAATATTAAGTTGTTGTTTAATCAGGACCACGTTGTAAGATAATTGCGCCGAGGTAAATAACTTTAAGGTGCTTTTGAAAAATTGTTAACTAACTGTTACTTAATAAAATACATACTTTGAAAAAACCTATACAAAATTTAGCTTTTTTTGTTAACTTATTTTTTGTTTTCTTAGCTTTTTTTAGCTTTTTTTGAAACACGATTTAGCTTTTTATTATTTTAGAATCTGGTCACACTGGTTCTATGGGCTGAACACCGCTGGCATAGATGATCAAGGTTCTCTTGCCCTATAACGCGTTATAGGAAAGCAAGAAAAAAACAAATTCTGCTTGCGCAGCAAACAAATATGTATGCTTAAGAAAAAAAATTTGTTTCCCTCGCTCTCCTTAGGTTTCGGCTTCTCTTTAGCGTACAGCAGGGATGGATAACAAGTACTTTTCAATTTTATCTATATTTTGAGTTGAAGGGCTTGTTGCTACTATTCGTATGTTTTGCATTTATAATTGTATATATTGTATATAACACAATATTTTTATTTATTAGCATCTGACTGATGAAAATTGTATTTATTTTGCAAACTCGTTTATAATAAATGTCTATTTTAAATATATATGTATTAGCTTATCCAGATCTATATGGCCTGGGTACTCATATGTATGTTCTTGCGTGCTTTGCTTAGAACTATTTTCAGCATAGAAAATGCTGTTTTTCAATTATGTATATGTGGTACCAAACATTGAATACAATTTGTAGATTTCTGTCTTCAGTTTTTTTTTTTAACAGAAAGTAATTCCAGAAACATTTCCACCTATGTTAAAAGCAAGCAGAGGTTTTTCTCTGCGCCACACACAAGCGCAACTGTGTTTATGTGGTAGTGCACATCACTGATCTATAGATGTGAGCGAGTTATGTTGTGTGTCAGAGACACCGTAAAAAAACACGTCTTTTCACTTTTGTTCCTGAATTAATTCTGATTTATTTTAAAATTTTCTTTTTAAATGAAACTTATGGTTAAAATACAAAAATGCTTACGCTAATAATATTTTAATTTATTTTAATTTCGCAATCAATAATTTGTTCTTAATAATAATTTCGTTTATTAGACAATTTCTTAATAAATTTGTTTTACATACATACCTGTTAATTAATTTTGTTTATTCAAGCTAAAGTTTATGTTTTATTTTATTTCTTATTTCCTTTCTTTTAACAATTCAATTTATGCTTATGTAACTACTTAATCTAGGTGGCTTTGTTGGTGTTTCTGTTGTTGGTGTGTTTGTTGTTGTTTGTATGTTTGTAGGTGTTTCTGTAACTCCTCCCCCCTTAGTATGGAGCGATGACCAGAAGTATTGACGGTCGGGAGTGACTATACTAGTGGTAGGGAATTCATTCACAGTGTATTTTGTTTTATATATTGTTAAGAAAATTATAATTATTACACTAATTATTGCAACTGTTAGGGTGTAGTTTATGTATTTGTGTAGTTCTGTGTTATTTGATAATATTTCTATGACCAATTTATTTTTTAGATGGTAATCTTTTAGTTTGGGAATGGTTAAGCTTTCTATTGTGGACAAAGGTTTTATATTTATTTGAGGAGATGGGTTTAGGATAAATTCGTCCCAATATATGTTTGGGTTGTCTTTGTATGTAATTTCATTGATAGTAAGGTCGCAGTTTTTAAAATGTAATAACAAGTTTCCTTCGATAATATGTTCATTCAAATCACATGAAGTTTTAATTTTTGTAGGTGGTAAATTTGTTGTTAATATTAGTCCTAGTTCAAGTTGTACGACTTTAGCTATTTGGCCTACATCGTTCAGTTTACATTTTGCTTCTAAGTTATGTATAATTTTTCCAAAACATGAGGACTTTTCTATTGTTTCTTGTTGTGAACTTTCCTTGCGGTAATACATGTCTTCAATTTTTTTGCATAAATTATCGAAATACTGTATTTTCTCTTTATTATAAATTGTGTATGGTGTTATTATTATCTCTTTTGTTTTGTTTATAGGTATGGGGATTGTGTGGGAAATTGTGTATTGATCATGAGAGATGTGTGGGATAAGAATATTGAAAATGATATTTGTGTTATTGTAGTAGGCTTGTAATTCTAGGAGTTCATATAAGTGTTCTATGGTATTGACTTTAATAGACTGGGTTTTCATTTTGCTTTCGATTTCTTCTAATTCATTTATATTTAAAATCATTTTTGGTATAATGTTAAGTCTGGATAAAATCATTGCTTCGGATATACTTGCAATATGATTTGATAGTAAATCAATATGATAATTGATTTGATTTAAGTACTGAATGTCGTTAATGAGCTTGGAGTTGGATGAAATGCTATTTTGTGAGTGTTGTAATGACCGTACTATAATGTCTTGTTCATTATTTATGTGGCTTGTAATGTTTTCTATTCTTTCCATAATTTTAGTGTTAAGTATGTTTTGTTTATTTGTTTCAATCTGTAAGTTCGATGTCAAGTTAAATATTACGTCGTTAATACGAGAAGCGTCATCGTTGTCCATGTTTCCTGTAATAAATTTCACTGCTGATCCTAGACCGTTAAACAATCCTCGTTTGGTGCGGTGTCTCAGTGTTATTGAATTTAATTTATCTTTGAGGTCTATTAATTTGTGTTGTGTTGTTTTCAAAGAGCCTTTGTTATAATATGATCGTGTGAAGTGTTTTAATGATTCTTCAATTTTCATGATGTTGTTGTTATATGATTCTAGTTTTATGATATGTATAAGATTGGTGTAATCTGTTATTGTCTTAGCTGTTCCCAATTTTATTTGTAAAAGACCCTGTGTATCGGTCAGATTTCGTAGGTTTAGTGTTTGTCCATGTATTATGGTAATTAATCTGAAATGGGTAAAATGTAGTTTGGTTTTCAAAATCGTCTTTTCTTTATTTTTGATTTGTGCAATTTTTTGTTTAGTGTAGTTATTAAAGTTACTCTATTGTTCTGTTGTATCTTATGTCTAGAAAATCTTGGTGTTAGCTTATTTCTTCTACATTCTTTTCTGTAAATATAGTCGTTTTCTTCGTAATCTAATGGGTCTTGTCTATTTGTATTCAGCTTTTCTATGCGTTTGTCTGTGTCAGTTTGTAATTTATTCTTAATAGAGTCGTATAGTTCGGTTTGAAATTGATTTATTTTGGAAAGATATTCGTGTTCATTACTGAATGTGATTTGACGGTCAAATTTGTAAGTTCTACCGTAGAAAAGTTCGAATGGTGTTAATTTTGTGGAAGAGTGGATTGCATTATTGTAGGTTATGACGGTCTCTGTTAAAATATCGTCGTGATCCATTTCTAACTTTTTCTCTTTAACTTTTTCTATTATTAACCTGTATATTTCGGTTAACGTTGAGTGGAGTCTCTCTACAGGGGCATTGCTGCTTGATTGTTGGAAAGACGTAAAATGTAAGTTAAAATTTGATATTGCTGACAAAAATCCTTAAATATATTTGAATTGAACTCGGTTCCTTGGTCACAAATAATTTCATTAGGGATTCCATGCATGCTCAGAAAGTGTTTTAAAGATTTAATTGAGCAGAGGCTATTCCTTGCTGTTAAAGTGTATGCGGCGGCACATTTAGAAAATTTATCTATAATTGTTAAAATATTTTTCCCGTTAATTGTATAAATGTCTATATGTAGTATGTCTAGCGGTTTAACAGGTGTAGGGGGTTTTTCAAATTTAGTTTTTGGAGGGTGTCTGTCATACTTTAGTTTTTGGCATGAATTACAATTATTTATTGTTTGAATTATTTTTGATTTCATGTATGGAAAATAATATTCACGTTTAAGGTGATCGAATGTTTCTTGTATTCCTCTGTGGTTATTGTTTTCATGGTAGTCATTTTCTTTTATGTCTTTTACTATTTCAGTGCATCTAACTAAACGGAAAATTTTGCTTTGTGCAAAATGTTTTGCGTATACATTTTGAATTATAGCAAAAGATTCATCGTCGGTGAAAATTGCTGTAGTTTTATTAGGGGCTAGGTGGTTTTTTAAAATGTCTGTTATAATTTCTTCTGTGTAAGTAGGGTATGTAAAGGTTTTTCTATGTTTGTTTTTAAAGATTACTTCGAGTTTTACGCGAGGGTTAATATTTCCTTTTTTAAATAAAGCCTGTAAATTGAACTCGTTTATTGGTTTTTCCGAAATAGGTATGCCGTCATCGTAATTTTCTTCTGCTGAGTGAATGGTACTTCCTGAGGTGTTTTGATTAGATAGTGTGTCAAATGTATTAATATTTTGAGTTTCTGAATGGTCTATTTTTATTCGGCTAAGGGCGTCAGCATTAGTATTTAGCTTCCCTTTTTTATATATGATTTCGTAGTCGTATTCCTCTAACTTTAATCGCCAACGAATTAATTTTGAATTTGGTTCTTTAAGGCTCATGATCCATGTAAGGGGCTTATGATCTGTTATGATTCTAAAACGATGACCGAATAGGTATGGCCGAAAGTATTTAGTAGCCCAAACTATGGCTAAGAGTTCTTTCTCTATTGTGGAATAATTGATTTCTGATGTTGTGAGTGTGCGACTTGCATAGCAAATTGGCTTGTCGTTTCCTATGGGCCCTTGCGATAGGATAGCTCCAATCGCGAAATTACTTGCGTCGGTTGTGAGGATATTGTAAGATTGGGTCATTAGTTAGAAGGCTTTTACAAATTTCGAAAGTCTTTTTATATTTATCGTCTACTATAATAGTTTTATTTTTCTTTAGGCATGCTGTGAATGGTTTTGTTATCTTAGCAAAGTCTTTTATAAATTTACGATAATAACCTAATAAACCCAGGAATAGTTTTATTTCCTTTTGGTTTGTAGGAATCGGAAAATTTTGGATGGCTGATATTTTATCGGGGTTTGGTTTTACTCCTTCAGTGGTTACGATATGGCCTAAGAATGCACATTCCTTATGTAGGAATTCTGATTTGTCAAGCTGAATTTTGAGATTGGCTTCTCTGAGGGCTTCAAACACTTTTTTTAAGTTTTCGTTATGTTCCTGTAGTGAGGTTGAGTAAACGATTATATCATCTAAATATACCAAACAAACAGTTCCTATTAGGTCTTTCAAGATGCAATCCATCACTCTTTGAAATGTAGATGGTGCGTTTTTAAGGCCAAATGGCATTCTAACAAACTCGTAGTGTCCTCCTTCTACTGTGAAGGCAGTCTTATGCTTGGTTTTCACTATGTCATTTTTGTTGTCAAATTGTTGTCAAATTGTCCAAATTGTTGGCAATTGTATGAAAACGGGTTGTCATATGGCGTCATCTATGTTTGCATAACTGACTGCAAACATAGATGACGCCATATGACAACCCGTTTTCATACAATTGCCAACAATTTGAACAATTTGACAACAAAAATGACTTAGTGAAAACCAAGCATTAGTGATATCTTTTGCATTCATTTCTATTTGGTGAAAACCACTTGCCAGGTCTAATGTACTAAAATACATACATTTCCCTAGTTTGTCTAATATTTCGATTATGTTTGGTATTGGGTATCTATCAGAGATCGTTTTTTCGTTTAGCTTCCTATAATCTATTACTAAACGCCATTTACGCTTTCCACTAGCATCTGCTTTTTTGGGAACTATCCACACCGGTGCACTCCAAGGTGAGTAGCTTTCACGTATTATGCCTTGATTTAACATTTCAGATATTTGTTTTTTTACCTCTGCCTTATGGATATGTGGGTATCTGTAGGACTTGGTGTAAATGGGGATGTCATCTTTTGTGATTATCTTGTGTTTAATTTTATTAGTAAAGGTAAGGGGCTGGTTTTCTTGTAGAAAAATATCTTCAAAATCTTTTCGTGATAACTTTTCGTTCTTCTGAATTCAAATGTTCCATTCTGAGATTTTCTATTAATTTGGAATTTTGATCAAAGGAATGCTCGAAGCTAATGTTATTAATTTCTATACATTCGGAATTAAGAAGAGGATCTACTTTTAATGGGCTTTCTATTAAAACAGTTTTGTTCACATTTGATTTGTTGGTAACTTCAACGAAACTGTACCAATTTTTTGCTCTGTATGCGCCAGCAGAAATGGTTACTTCTGGTTGAATTAAAATAATGGGGATTAGAAAATCACCATTTTCAATATCCACAGGCACTTTTATTATAGCCTTCGTTCTTGGTGCTATTAGGTATTTGCCTGAAGTTAAATTTGGTTTGAAATGTAAGGGAATAAGTGAATTTCTTGTTATTAGCTGTTTGTTCTCTATGTCAATTTTTGCACCCAATTTAGTTAGTATATCTAATCCAACGAGTCCGTCGAAATAATTGTGAAACTTAAATATAAAAAATTCAAAGTTTTCGTTTCCTTGAAATTCTATGAAAGATGGTATATTCACTTTTGTATTTAATTGGTGTTTATTAAGAACTGTTGTTATTGTTATGGGTGTACAATTTTCAATTGGTTAGTGTATTCTGGATTAATGAAAGATGCTGATGCGCCTGTATCTATTAGAAATCGGAGTGGACGTCCGAATGGAGAAGATATGTTTATATATGGGAGATGAGTTCCGTGTTTGTTAATGTCTAAGTATCCTCTTGAGTCTTGGAGGCGTTTAACTGAAAATTTTCCACGTCTTCAATTTCGTTATAACTGTCCATGTTAGGTATATAGTGTGGTACGTTATAGTCTTCAGGGTTAGAATAAGTGCTGAAGTTTTCAAAGTTGTGATCGATGTTATGAATTTCCCTTGGAAATTTTCGTGTTTGTGCACTACTATTCCTAAGGTGAGTGTATCCTGAGCTAATGTCCATGGGTTCTGGTGTTTGATAGTTTGTGTTTACTTGGGGTGGTTTCATATTGTTAAATTGGTTTTGGTTGTTTGTGGTGGTGTGATAGTATGGTTGCCTAGGTGTTGGTATATTAAAGTTGTGGGTTAACTGAGGTCTAGTGAATGATTGGTGGATGGGTACTTGTGGTTTATTGTAATATATGGGTGGATTATAGTTCATGTATTGTTGTGGTCTAATATTATTTGCTAATTGTGGTCTTGGAATAAATGGTTTAGGATGATTATGGTATACATGTTGTGGATTATATTGTCTAGGAGTTTCTTGTTTCTTTGAAAGGTTCCTATTTTCTTGTTTAATATAAAACATATTTTGTTCTTGAATACAGTATGAAAAAGCTATTGGTAATGATTCCGGTTTCGTAGCTCTAATTGATGATCCTAATGGTTCTCTTAAACCGGACAAAAATGTGTTGAGGCACATTTTTGCAAACAAGTCTCTTTTAGCCGTGATTATATTGGGATCCGTTTCGTGAATCATTAGGTGATTATTTATTGTGGCTTGTATATCTATCACTGAACTATAAAACTCTTCTAATGTTTTATTATTTTGTTTTAAAAGATGCAAGTCTCTAATTAATGATGTTTCATTTCGTTTGTCTGAGTAGTGTAGTATAAGGTTATTTTTGATATCTTGCCAACTGAAATTTGTACTGTACATATTTAGTATTTCATTAGCTTCTCCTTCAACTTTATTGCGAATAGCTCTTAAAATCATTTTGGCGAAAGGAGTGCCATCGATAGGCGTCAGTACTGAAAGTATTTCTTCCACATTATTTATGAAGTCATATAGTAATCTAGGATTACCGTCAAATTTTGGGAGATCCTTGACAGCGGCTGGAATTCTTAGCGATTCCAAAACAGTTTTTACTGTCAAAGCGTTGCTTGTGGGGTTCATTGTAATATTATTTTCACTACCTTGATTCAAACTCATATCTTCCTCTGATTCCGGAATGGGAATAAGGACTCTTGGGACTGTGTATGGGCGAAATTTGGGCATATAATGTACTATATTTGAAACAAACGTATATATTTAAGAATTACAGGAGGGTCTCGTAAGAATTGCTGTTTTTCTTTAAATATACGAATTTGTTTAGTGAATTATGTATAATGTTTAATCTTTGAAAATGTTTGTTTAGTTGAAAATGTGATTTATATTAATTTTATTTAATTTTATACTAATACGTGCTTATATTAATTAATTAAAGTATAACTTATTTACCCTATTATTATTAGTAGTTTCATGATGGTTGATGTTCCTGATGATTAGGTGTCCTGTGCTTTCTCTGTTGATTCTTGATGCTTTAATGTCGTTGTGTATTTGCTGCTGATAATGCTTTTGTTGTAGATTTTTAAAGTTGTTCTTTTATTTGTGTCTTCTCTGTTGGTTGTTGATGTTTGATGTCGGTCGTTGCTGTATATTTGCTGCTGATAATATTTTTGTTGTATATTTTTAAAGTAGTTCTTTTATTTGTGTCTGTAAAATAGGCTTAGGTATTTTGTATGTCTTATATTTCACTATTCGGTTTTATTTTTATTGTTAATTATTATTAATTCAAATTTTGTCCTTCGAGCGAAAGTTGATAAACCATCAACTATAGTCTCACAATTTTTATTATTAATGGATAAACCGTCCACTATATTTTCACTATTTTATTACGAGTATTAATTGATAAACCGTCAATTATATTTGCACTATTTTATTATTAATTTAGTTCATAGTGTGTCCTTAGAGCGGGAGTTGATAAACCGTCAACTATATTATTATTATTAACTTAGTTCATAGTGTGTCCTTAGAGCGGAAGTTGATAAACCGTCAACTATGTTCTTTTTTTCGATTGCGCCAGTTATGTTGTGTGTCAGAGACACCGTAAAAAAACACGTCTTTTCACTTTTGTTCCTGAATTAATTCTGATTTATTTTAAAATTTTCTTTTTAAATGAAACTTATGGTTAAAATACAAAAATGCTTACGCTAATAATATTTTAATTTATTTTAATTTCGCAATCAATAATTTGTTCTTAATAATAATTTCGTTTATTAGACAATTTCTTAATAAATTTGTTTTACATACATACCTGTTAATTAATTTTGTTTATTCAAGCTAAAGTTTATGTTTTATTTTATTTCTTATTTCCTTTCTTTTAACAATTCAATTTATGCTTATGTAACTACTTAATCTAGGTGGCTTTGTTGGTGTTTCTGTTGTTGGTGTGTTTGTTGTTGTTTGTATGTTTGTAGGTGTTTCTGTAACTAGCGCAGTTGTCAGTGTCTGATTTGTAATTAATTCTCCTGTCTGTGGGGGTATTTATTATGTGTAGCATCTCTTGCATATATCTCTTTGTACTATTCTTCTCTCTTTCAAGTATTCTTACTTTACTTAAATCTGGTTGGTGTCCAGTTGTTGCACAGTGGGCCGCAACTGCAGTTTTTTGTGTCAATGATTTTGTATTATTATTTAAATCAGATTTATGTCCAGATATTCTCGTCTTTAGTTTTGTTCTTGTCGTACCAACGTATATTTTCTTACATACATCAGTGTTGTCACCATTGCAAGTTATTTCATAAACTAAGTTTGATTCGTCCATTATATTAAGTTTTGATTTCATATTTGTAAATAACTTTTTGGTTGTATTGTTCGTTTTCATTGCTAGGATGTATTTTTCTTTATCATAAATATCAGAATTCTTTATCCTTTCCGATAAACCAGGTATGTATTGTACTGATTTGTAAATTTTTGTTGGTTTTTCGGTTACTATGTTATTATTGTTTTTCCTTTTTTCTACTTCAGTTTTTTCAGTCTATTAATTACTTTTGATGGAAAGTCGTTTTTTCCCAGAATAGTCCTAATTTTTATTATATTGTTCTTGTGGAAGTCAGTGTTGCTGGTGTCTAGTACTCTAGTAATAAAATTAGTGGCGGTGTTTAAAATCATATTGCGAGGATGTTTTGAATAAAAATTAATAAGTCGTCCACTGGCTGAAGGTTTTTGATACCAATCTAATTTTATTATGTTGTCCTTTCTCACAATTAAGGCGTCTTAAAAATTATGTATTATTTGTATTTGTATATTATGTATTTGCTCACGCACAACGTTGTTGCAATAAATTGAAGTCTGATCTACATACAAATGAGTGACACATAAATTACAATTTTATTAATGCAATTGCATGCGATAAAAGTCGTACGATTTGTATATTATAACCATATTAATATGAATTTTTTAACTTTGAATCGCTAATTAAACATTTTAATATTTTTGGTGTAGTATGTATGCATAATGAGTAGCAATTATTAGCTACGTATTAGCCTGAATACCTGTATTTATTACAAATAATATAAAACACGATTTAAATTTTTTATTTTTGTTTGAAACTAAACTAAATTTTGAAATTATCTTGTTTATTTGCGTTTCTTGGTATTTAGTTCATTTTTTTAACTGTTTTAGTTTTCCTTTTTATACATTTAACCCAGATTTGGTGGAACAAGTTGCACTAAGCCACAACGAGAAAATCCACTTATAATTTCATTTGATCTGGTATCAAAACTGATCGCTTGTATTATTTGCAATAAACGCATATGATAAAAACATGTAGATATAACTGTATGCGAGAGTGAAGCCAACATATTTTGGTTGTTGACATTTGCGCGAAATTAAATGAAACTAGTGCAAGTGAAGCCTGAAAATAAATATTATTGTATAAGAGCTTCTTAGCTGCAGGCGACTACAAAACTGTGTTGGGACTTCAAGTCACAATGACTGGATCAGGCCCTCATGGCTCCCCTTGTGTGTCATTTTGTTATATCCTAATTTCTCTTTTTAATAAAATTTTGTGTAATAAAGCCCTAACACTGGACAGCCTTTCAAACAGTGATTGGCATTGGCAAAACAAGGCATAAACGTTCGTTTTGTTTTTCTCCTTGTTTTTATGGCATGTCGTTTTAGATTAAATGTCTGCAACATACGCGGGCTGCGGGCAAATTTTTTCTCTGTGTATGCCCACGTATGTCTCAATCGGCCGGATGTTCTCGCCTAATGTGAGACTCAGGTGTCTGAAACTGCTGGCATAATTGGATATCACCTTTTGTATCTATTTTTTATTCATAGGAGCCTTGCAATCTATATCCGCAATGAAGTTGTGTACCAGCGTCAGTAATCATTAGCCGCACCTGATCCAGGATTTATCTGTCTTTGTATTAAATTCAAAATCAGGGTACATGTTCGCTTTTCGGGTTTCTATACTGAAGTCCAAACGCGGAAAGGGAAAAAACTATCTCCAACTTCGACGCCCTTTCCGACTCCATATGGAAGATCGCAGAAAAATATTCGAATAGTGAAATCGTTGTTGCTGGTGATTTCAATATTTCTCTTGATTTATATCGATTTATTTCTCTCGATTTATATCGCGCTATACGAGTTGTTATAGACAGGATTTTATCAAAACAGTACAATATCAACTCTGGGGTACCGCAAGGTTATTTAACTCCTATATCGTTATCTAAAATCCAAAACCACGTAACTAACAAAAAATTATATATCGGGTTTTTTATTGATTACAATGCATATCATCAACATCCATGTCCCCACCAATTTTTACTCTCATATATATAATAAAAATTAGACATTTTATAAGCGAAAACCGAAAGTACATAACTACAAATGCAATTATTATATAAACCAAAAGCACGTAACTACATACCTGTTTCTTGGAAATAGTCACTAACACATACTTATTTCAATTGAATTTTAATCATTCATAATAAGTTATGTATGAATTTTTATTAGTCGAACTTTCTTATGTAAATTGTTAATTTTTTCAACGGGCTTAAGTTCGAATCTGCATGACTGCAAATGATTTTTTTATTAATAAATGAATTTGTTCAAATTCTATTTATTATTTTTTATATTAAGATTGGGATATTAAGAATATTTTCAATAATCATCAAACCAGCAGAACGGATCAGTACTGATTTCGAGGCCGCCACGCCATCTCATCAGCGTTCTTTGTTCAATTTTTCCACTTTTGCAAGTGGTGCTAGTTAGTAGGAATATCAACTATTTAACCAATATTTTAACGAAAATTGAATATGAGAAGTTATCACATTCATATTTTTAAGTTATTACCTTTTTGGTTAGTACGAAATTCCCCAACCCTGACGATTAATATTCCCAATATTCCATGTATCTCTTTCGCTTTTTCCAGAGCCATCGGCTGCTGATTGCTCGAAATCAGTACTGATCCGTTCTGCTGGTTTGATGATTATTGAAAAATATTCTTAATATTCCAATCTTAATATAAAAAATAATAAATAGAATTTGAACAAAATTCATTTATTAATAAAAATAATAAAAAATCATTTGCAGTCATGCAGATTCGAACTTAAGCCCAAAAAAATTAACAATTTACATGTTTCTTAATCCAAAATTATAACTTGTTCTTTTACTTAATTTTATTTATTTTTAATGTAATCAACATTTTTCGAATTAGTAACAAAAATTATTGAAAAGTATTTCGAAGTATTAAATGTCGCAATTAAAATAATTCTTGCAAGACTTGCAGTTAATTTGAAAGTGTATTGACAGCATTATTAATTTGGTTATTTCGAAATACTTTGACCTAATTACAGTTTTTAAATGTAAATGAACTAAAAGTTCATTTACCTATTTCTTTTAAAAATTTATCCATATTGTCATTATAGGGTTTATATGTAACTACTCCCCCATTTAGATTAGAATTCTCCTGAATTCTGTTATTTAATTCTATTTTAATATTTTGATGTTTCGTTAATATTATTACTATAACTATGATTATTATTATAATTATACTCAACATTACGATGTTACAACCATGTGACAATTTGCTATGATATCTTAATTCTTTTATATTTTTTATATTATAATGTTGTTCAGTTTTAATTTCTTCGAATGAGATTTTTTTTGTAAAATTTTGAACTGAATGTGTGTACTGAACTATTTGTCTTTCTTCAATATTTTCAACTATATTAGAAAAATAGTAATCTTTAATTATTATTGAACAATTATTAAAATTTATTAATTTCCTCTGAGAATAATTTCTTCAGAATTGCATGTTTGATTGACATAAGTATTATTTGCATTTTTCACTACAATTGTGTCTATATCTAATTGTAATACTTCAAAATCTTTGTTTTTTACCAATTGACAATTATTTTTAATTAGACAATGATTGCTTATTTTCAAATCTTTTAAGTGTTTACTTTCTTCAAATTTATATGTTTTATTTTGCAATACAAAAATTTTTTTAATATTAGAATCAATTTCATTACTTTCCTTGTTTGGTAATGGCAGAATGAAACTTACTTTTACCGTTATAAATTGCTTAGGTATTTTTATTCCGAAAATTAGATAAGAGTTATTAAAAAATGCTGTGCCAAATTGAATATATTTGAATTTATTATAATCGATATCATATTTTTCTATTTCTTTATTGGTTAGAATACTTGGATGTACAATTCCATATTTTGCAGAAATTACATTGGCTTGGAGATGCTCTATTTTACTTTTTATCAATTGTATATTAGTTAATTATTCTAAATATATATTGTTATTATGTAGTATTTCTAAAAAGTTGTTTAAGGAGTTTAATTCCTTTTCCAATCTCTTTCTATCATTTATTGTAATCATTTTTAAATGATTGAGAGTTGTGTTAAAATAATCATTAATTAAAATTTGCTGGTTATTATTTTCTTTAATATCTTCAATGTTAGAAAGGTGCTTTTCTATACTCTGTCTATGTTCATCGTCCATTTTCCCGAATAACCATTTCGACATGCTTCCTATTCCGTTGATTAGTCCGCGCGTCATTTTATTTTGTTTCGGTATCAAAGTCATTAACTTATTTTTAGTATCTAATAGTTCTAACTCGAGTAATTTTTTGTTTTCAATTTTCATTAAGTGGATGTTGTCTGTCATGTTGTTTAGGATTCCTTCTATTTCGTGAAGATTAATTATATGTAAAATTATATCTGATTCCTTAACAATTTCCTGATTTCTCATATTGATTTCTGTATATCCTGTCTGTTCTATCAAAATTTTTATTGTTATTAGTCCTTTAGTTTGTGTGGTCTATAGGAGAATCATTAGTATTGTCCAAATCTGAAAATTTTAAAGATCTTCTAATATTGCAACGATGTACGTTTTCCAAATTAGCTTTTTTATATTTTGGTTGCTCTTTGTGTCAATTAAACAAAAATTATATTATATTTGTTTTTAACAAATGTCTTCAGCCCGAAGGTCTGAAATGTACTTTATTTATTTAGAGTTGAATAATCACTAAACTTTAATTACAATATTTTATTTAATAATAACTATTGCTATGTTACCAAAATGCAACCTCAACAATGTTCTACATATTTTATTGGGACAGCTAATTAAGCGGAAGTATTGCAACACCAATTGCTTATTTCTTATGTTGCATCGCAAGCGTTTTATTTTGGCGCGTGCAAGTTTATTAACCTAAATGTTGGTTTGATGGAAATGAATATATTTATTGTTAACTCCTCCATCCTTAAATTCGATCGTCCTCGATCGACTAAAAATAGGGAAAGTCATGTAGTCTTGTGATAGGTATTTCCATTTGATCCTTTGGTACCTGGGGAATATTTGACGACTGTAGTACTATTGTTGTTGAAGGTTTTTTTCGTAAAAATGTAAATGCCAAATATGATAGCATTGCCGTGAACAGAAAGATGATAAATATAGCGATGTTTCTAACCCACGCCTCTTTCCTAATATTGCGTATCTCTTTGATATTACTGATATGTAATTCCTGTAATGATTCCAAGGATAATAAGTTTAGACTTTTTTCTTCTATTGGTGTTTCTTGTAGCGTGGCCGGAATAGGCATCATTTGGTTTGCTTCTAGGTTTTGATATATTTTATCATCCACTGCTATTGTTGTGTTATCGAACTTGATTAGGAATGTACCTTTTAACTTATACTTCATTGTATCTGTTGAAATGATTTTATTAACATCATTTAGGAATAGGATTCCGTCTGAAATTTCTTCAATGCGAGGTATGTGATGAACATTGCTTTTTATGCATGAGGATTGTTGACTAAATATAATGTTTTTTGTGCAGTTATCTTGGCTTAAATCTAATAAATGGGTTTTGTTACAAATTTTAATTTTATTATAAGCTCTACAATTTCCTTTTATTGCATAAATTTCCTTTTAATTTAAAAGTATTTCTTTAAAATTTACATTAATGATAGTATTATTTTTAATATTTGGTTTTACAACCATGCTTTTATAAAGAATCGGATTTTGTTATAGGAATTTTAATTACATACAAAAGATTTGAATTATCAGTTAATACATATATTAATCTTTGCTAATTCTAATGCCTCTTCAATATTGTTAAAAGGCATATGTTCATTTTTTAGTTGATTAATTGCTATATTCATTTCATTTTTATTTAATAAGAATGAGTTTATTACATTATTTTTGGTCCATTGTATGGCATATTTAATATTTATTATTCCTTCTTTAGCTAATCTTATCTTATTTGATAATATTGCTATATTTTCATTCAAAAAACAGCTATCTTTCCGTATGGAATTCTAAACTTTATTAATTAAATTTGTAATATTTTTGATTTGATTACTGAAATCTGTATTAATTATTACTTGTTTATTATTGTTACTGGTTAGCTCATCTAGGGTCTTATAAATATATTCTGCATCGTCGTGATCAGGAGATCCGGCGATAAATTTCCAGATCTTTCCTATAGTATCAATTGATCTGGGCTGCCTATTGGGGATGTAGTCCTTAAGTGTTTCCAATAAGTCTATTGTCTGATGTAATTCATAATGTAACGTTGGATGCAAAGGATTAGTTTCGGGTATATTTGACTCAATGTATTTTTTTGTCTTTTCCAAGAAGTCATTGTATGAATCAATATTTATTTGGTGAATAAATTTCAATGTTCCGTCCTGTATTTTCTCACAACCATTCCCTATCGTAAGCATGTGCGAATCGGTATAGTTAAGAATTTGAATTTCTGCTTGTAGCAGTGGGAAGGATAGTCTGTAAAAGATTATTAAATTTTTATTTTTTAATGTGGTCTTTGTGTATTATTTTGTCTGAATTCGTCAAAACAGTGCTCTTTTTATTTTCTTTAGCTATTTCTTCTTTATACCTGGGGGACAATTTTGAACCTAACCGTTTACTGATTTTTACATATATTTTCTGTCCTGGGGCATAGTCTTTAAATGGTTTTCTTGATTTGTTATGAAATTTTAAATATTTTTCCTGTTTTTGCACTAATTTCTCTATGTTTTCCTTTCTAGCATTTTCATACTGTTCCGGGATCGTGCTGACTCTTCTGCCAAAAAATACTTCAATCGGTTTCCTACCCGTGGTGGAGTGAATAGTGTAATTGTATTCATAAACTGATCTATCTAATAGCTCATGAAAGTTTCTATGTATTTTATCTGTTTTAAGGCAACGCATTATTTCTGATAAGGTAGAATGGAAGCGTTCTACCTGACCGTTTACAGTACTCTTGTAAGGTGGGGTTCTGAAAATTAGTATATTTAATTTGTCTCGAGCATGAACTGAATTGAAGCTGAGTTTAGAGCCTTTTCGTTGTCTATGACAACCATTCTAGGTACTCCGAAATTAAATAGTATTCTCCTTAGCGGTTCTCGGATGTCTGCGACTGATCTGGAATTGATTGGGATAGCTTGAGCATATTTTGTGAGTTTATCTATTGCAGTTAATATAACATGTTTTTCGGTGGACCAAATATCTATGTGTAGTATTTCTCCGGCATATTGAGGAACCGGGGTGTATTTCCTTCTTTGCAAACTTTACATTGGTCTATCATTTTTTTTAGTTTTTCACCCATTTTTGGAAAATAATATTTTTCCAGGAGTTGCATTTTATTTTCTCTTGCATTCCTATGGGCTCTTTTATGAATCTTTAGTGATTCTTCCTCTTGTCTTAAAGGATCTGTCAAATCTTCCACCTTTGTTTGTGTACATCTAACTTTATAACTTGAAACTTTATTTGAATATATTGATTGAATTTGTCCCATAATATTGTGAACAACCCGTTCACTATATCTGGGTTAAAATATTTCTTCAGGATTGCTATAAGATCTTCTTCTAAATAATTCGGAGCTGTAATAATATGTCTATGAAATGTTGGGAAGGGAAGTTTAAACTGATAATCGCTTGTCTCTCCTATTGGTATAAAAATTTGGTTTTTATAAACATTAATAGGACATTCTACTGATGGAATTAAATTTTCCCCTGAACTTTCATTACTGTGTACTGTAGATGTTAAGGCATTAATATTGGTAATTTTATTACGCGGAGGTCTTGAAAGAGCATCTGCTACAACATTACTTCTGCCAGGCTTATAGTGAAGTTCATAATTATATTCTTCCAGTATAGCTTTCCAGCGTTTCATTTTCGAGTTATTATTTTTATTGCTCATAGCATAAGTAAGCGGTTAATGATCTGTTTATATGATCACTTTAGCACGGCCATATAAGTAGTTTCTAAGTGAATTCACATATCTTGATGACAATATCTCTTTCAGTTTTTCAAATGCTGTTTTCGCAGGTTTGTCTAGATCAATCGTTTTCTTACTAGATTGGTTTCGGGATACTCTTCCCTCTTCCCCTCTTAAGAGGTTTGTCAAGGGTTTTGCTATTTTAGCGTAATCCTTAACAAAGCGGCGATAATAACCGGATAGTCCAAGAAAGGATCGAAGATCTTTTAAAGTATTGGGATATGGAAAATTGATGATGGCCTCGACTTTCTTTGGGTTTGTTTGTATACCTTGGCAAGAAACGATAAATCCTAAAAATTCAACCTTATCCTTAAAAAATTCACACTTATCTAGCTGAACTTTTATGTTAGCTTCGTGTAAAGTCCGGAAAACTTGAATTATATCAATTATATGTTGATCCTCATCTGGGCTAAAAATTATTATGTCGTCAATATAAACATAACACGTAACTCCAATATGAGAACGGAGAATATCGTCCAGCGCACGTTGGAATATGGCTGACGCATTCTTTAGTCCAAATGGTAAACGAGTGAATTCGTATTTCCCATTGTTAATTGAACACGCTGTTTTTTCTATGTCTTTGGGCTTCAAAGGTATTTGGTGAAACCCACTTTTTAGGTCTAAAACCGTAAAATACTTGCTTTTAACTAATTTAGCTATTACCTCATTGATCTCTGGTAAGGGATATTTGTCCGCTATGGTGACTGTGTTAAGTTTACGGTAGTCTATCACCATTCTGTACTTTTTTTTCTCCACTTGCGTCGATCTTCTTGGGTACAATCCACACTGGTGAATTATAGGGAGATTTTGATGGCCTAATAATACCATCATCTAGTAAAGTTTTCACCTGGGACTCAATTTCTTTTTTCAAACTCCTGGGATAAGGATAAGTTTTCGAATAAATTGGGTCTTCAGTTTTCGTCCGTATTTCTCCTATGATTTTCGTAGTGTATGTCAACTTTTCGTCCGGTGTTGAAAAAAGATTAGCATATGTTTTAACAGCCTTCTTGAGCATGTCCTTTTGTCGTAGTGTCATATGGCTAGTTCGAATAGACGTCATGTTTATGCTGTCGGTTAAAAATTCTTTTAACAAAACTTTCTTTCCGTCTCCTAATTTCATGTAGTTATGTTTAGTGTAAATAATAGCGTCAAGGTCCTTGAGTGTGTCGTTTCCGATGATGCGGTGAAAGGTCTTTAATTCTGGCAATAGAAAAAATTTTATTGGTACGTCTGTTCGACCAAATGGATAAGAATGCAATCGAGTTTGCATAAAAGGTGTCTTTGTTTGGAATAGCATTTTTTACGAGATCTGGCCGTATGTAATTTTTATTCGAGCCAGTGTCGATTAGAATTTTAATGATTTGTCCATTGTCCATCCTGCATTCGAAATATGGAAGGGTGGACGAATTTAAACTAAGAAATGAATTTCTTCAACGTTATCATGGTTGTAGTCAGTATTGCCATTTCTTTCGTTGTCCATATATTCGTACAAAGTCTGTTCGAATGATTCGTCCTCAACTTGTGTCTGCTCTAAATAAGTGTCAATGTCATCTGTATCTTGCCTATCTACAGGATTATTCTTCTCAGCTTGTAAATTAAAATTTCTGCTGTGTTTTCGTGTTTCTGGGTGCTGTGGTGGTGGTCGCTTTCCATAAAGACCGTTGTCTGCTGGTCTATTCATGTAGTTAATATTACGAGTCCTAATACTCTGTGCAAGAGGTCTCGGAGGTGGATGGTTGTGATATTTAGGAAAAGCTCCTTGATTTTGGTAATTGTTTTTATATGTTTGCATGGGAAGTTGTCTCTGAAATTGATTATATGGTTTGTTTGGCTTTGGTGGCGGTGGAATGTGTGCCAATTTCGGGTAAAATCTATCATGACCATTTCGTGGTGGGGAAATTCGAAAATTTTGTTTTGATTTAACGTTTTGGGCATAATTTGTTCTAAAATTCTGGTTTTCCAGTTTTAAGCATAAGTGCAAGGCTTTAAGCAAATCGGTTGGCTCTTTCATTGCCAGCAGTCTGGGCAAGTCTCCTTTTAACCCTCTAATGAAGGTATCTAAAGCTTTATCGCTATATGTTTGGGTCAAGAAGTGTAGTGATTCTTGTCCTATGTCCATGGCGCTAATTTTGTTGAGTATAAGAGATAGGTGGTTGTATACTTTTTGATAAAATTCCTGAACTGTTTCTGTATCTTGAATCAAAGATGTTAATTGATATTCGAGGGTGCTAACATCCCTCTTGTCTGCGTAGTGCAGAGTTAGGCAGCGAGCAATACTTTCCCAGTTCAAGGGGGTATTATATGACTCCAGTATGGCATCCGCATTGCCGACAATTTTATTACTGATTATACTAAGAATTCCAAAATATTTTGGTGTTCCTTTTAAATGTTTATAAATGTTTAAAATTCGCTCAACTGACTTACGCCAGGAGCTATATTCGGCTGGTTGTCCAGCAAACTCTCTCAAACACCTTACTACATCTGGTACCCTATTTAAATCATTCAACTGAGCTACGTGTTGAGGATCAATTGCCTGATCTTGCTCGATTAGATGGCTCCTACCATTGTCTGCTACATTTCTAGCCTGTTCCTGAATAGCTTATGCAACCAATCTTCTTATTTCTGCCTGTATATCTCTCATATTAAATGCAACCTGATTTGGCTGATTTTCCTGCGCATGTATTATAGCTGGTCTGATCAAATTACTTGGATTGGACATTTTCTGTTTAACTTTTCAAATACCCTTTGGAGTACAAAATGGGTAACTTTAACTTGTTAAGGTTTATTTTTTTGAAACTAGAGGGTCCCTTAGGAATCGTAGCTTCTTCTTTAATTAAAATTTTAAAATATGTTTTTATGTAATTTTTAGGCTAGTAAATTAATTTATTAATCTGGAGGGTCCCGTAGGAATCGCAGATTTTCATTCAGCTATAAATCTTAGTATAGCACTTGTTTTCTTTTAAATATTCATTTATATTAACTTAACAAAAGGATTTTTATAAAAGGATTTATTTCCTTATTTCTTTTAAAATATTTTTTTGATTACTATATTTATTTTTTCTTGTTCACAATGATTATTTTATTTAAATTTTTATTTTTAAAAATTTTATCTAATTTCTTTACTAGGAGCAATGTATTTTTTTTCACAATATCTAATTAATTGATTTAATATTTGCAATAGAAGAATTTATTTAATTTTTTTTATGAAAATTAATACATTATTTTCTTTCGTTCACTTTTTAATGATATAAAATGTTCTTATATTAACTTACAATAATAATATTAGTTGCATCCTTTTCTTGTGTTTGTAGCAGCGGCTGCTGAATTCCTCAGCTCCTTTTCGTCTGTTCCTGTTTACAGTTACTAAGGGGCCCTTTTGTTTCTGCTACCTGGATATGGATTGAATTTGGGGACCACGCGGATAAGCGACGTGCTATCTTGTAGGACGATTTACACTTTTTTTCACTTTCTACCGGTTTAAGGGCTTATTGTTGTCCCTGCTCGGGTGCCAATTAAACAAAAATTATATTATTTTTGTTTTAAATTATGTATGAATTTTTATTAGTCGAACTTTGTAATGTAAATTGTTAATTTTGGGCTTAAGTTCGAATCTGCATGACTGCAAATGATTTTTTATTATTTTATTAATAAATGAATTTGTTCAAATTCTATTTATTATTTTTTATATTAAGATTGGAATATTAAGAATATTTTCAATAATCATCAAACCAGCAGAACGGATCAGTACTGATTTCGAGGCCACCACGCCATCTCATCAGCGTTCTTTGTTCAATTTTTCCACTTTTGCAAGTGGTGCTAGTTAGTAGGAATATCAACTATTTAACCAATATTTTAACGTAAATTGAATATGAGAAGTTATCACATTCATATTTTTAAGTTATTACCTTTTTTGGTTAGTACGAAATTCCCCAACCCTGACGATTAATATTCCCAATATTCCATGTATCTCTTTCGCTTTTTCCAGAGCCATCGGCTGCTGATTGCTAAAGCTTCTTTCTTATTTATGTTCAAGTAATTGAATTTAGTTGTCAATTTAGAATGAACAAGTGCGCGTGCCCCCGCATTGTTTTAAATTATGTATGAATTTTTATTAGTCGAACTTTGTAATGTAAATTGTTATTTTGGGCTTAAGTTCGAATCTGCATTACTGCAAATGTTTTTTTATTATTTTATTAATAAATGAATTTGTTCAAATTCTATTTATTATATTTTATATTAAGATTGGAATATTAAGAATATTTTCAATAATCATCAAACCAGCAGAACGGATCAGTACTGATTTCGAGTCCGCTACGCCATCTAATCAGCGTTCTTTGGTAAATTTTTCCACTTTTGCAAGTGGTGCTAGTTAGTAGGAATATCAACTATTTAACCAATATTTTAACGAAAATTGAATATGAGAAGTTATCACATTCATATTTTTAAGTTATTACCTTTTTTGGTTAGTACGAAATTCCCCAACCCTGACGATTAATATTCCCAATATTCCATGTATCTCTTTCGCTTTTTCCATTTGTTTTTAAAAAATGTCTTCAGCCCGAAGGTCTGAAGTGTACTTTATTTATTTAGAGTGTAATAATCACTAAACTTTAATTACAATATTTTATTTAATAATAACTATTGCTATGTTAACAAAATGCAACCTCAACAATGTTCTACATATTTTATTGGGACAGCTAATTAAGCGGAAGTATTGCAACACCAATTGCTTATTTCTTATGTTGCATCGCAAGCGTTTTATTTTGGCGCGTGCAAGTTTGTTAACCTAAATGTTGATTTGATGGAACTGAATATATTTATTGTTAACTTGTCTAACAGCTTTATAGTTCTTAATGAATCCCTTTTTTCTATTTTCTGTATAGTCTTCTCTATGTTCATTTAATTTTCTTATTACCTTTCTTTTGTTATCTTCTAAATTATTCTTATTTCGGTTATTGTCGATTTTTCCCAAATGTACGTCGTATGGTGTACATTTAATACTTGAGTGGTATCGTTTATTGTAATTTCTTATTGTTTTTTGAATCAACTGTTTTACTGGTATCTGTTTATTAGATTGGTATAGAATTCTGAATTTGTCTGCTATAGTATTATGGAATCTTTCCACGTCGGCGTCGGCGTGTGGCTATTTGGTTTAGTTAAGTGTAATTCAACATTTTCCTGTTCTAAAAATTCTTTTATTCTGAGAGCTTTAAATTCATTATCGGCTATTATCGTCTTCGGTTTTCCTATCTTAGCAAAATGCTCTTCAAGTTGCTCGATAATTGTTACATGATTTCTATCATTTAGTGGGTATGCTACGCCAAACTTAGAAAATTTGTCTATCATCGTCAAGAAATGAGTTCCTTTTATTACGTACGTATCCATATGTACAATTTGATTTTTGTCAGATGGTGTTTCTGTATATGCAAATTTTGCCTTAATAGGTTTCCTATCATACTTTACTTGATGGCATACTTCACATTGGTTAATCACCATTTGAATTAATTCCATAAGTTTTGGGTAATAGATTTTGTATTTCATTTGGTTGTATGTTTCAACTATTTCGGAGTGTAGGCTTTCTCGTATATGATAAAAGGCTATCTGTTTCACTGCCTCCACTTCGGTTTCTATGTCCTGTGCTCGCATCGTGCATTTTATAAATTCTAGTTGGTTGTCATTAAAGTACATTTCTATTAATTTTTCTTGAACCGTATTATAGATGCTTTCGTTTAACTCTGAATATATACCTATTTTTCCTTTTCCAATATATTTTCTGAAAATTTCTCCCATTTGTTCCAAATCACACTCTGCAAAGCTAACCTTTTAGCTGAAATATTCGCAAGCAATTCGCACTTGCCGGAAAGCAATCAACCACTGCCGGTTCTTGAAAATGTATCCACAACTATGCCAAAGATGCGTTTTCGGGTCCGGGCGGTTAAAAGGGTCTAATCGGATCTCAATGTAAACAAGTCTTCTGGGCCGAATGGAATTCCAGCACTGGTCTTAAAGCAGTGCTTTTCGACGTTAGCTCGTCGTCTGGCAACCCTTTTCAGTACTATTTACCATACAGGCGAATTTCCCTCGTGCTGGAAGGTTGCGAATGTAACGCCAATCCCTAAAAAGGGAGAGGCCAACAATCCCCAGAACTACCGCCCAATCGCTGTTTGTTCTGCGCTTTCCAAGGTGATGGAAAGCATGGTGAATTTCCACCTAGTGAAATATCTTGAGTCTAATAGCTTACTTAACGACCGCCAATATGGCTTCCGTAGGGGCCGCTCTACGGGCGACCTATTGGCTTTCCTTTCGGAAAAGTGGTACCAATCTATCCACCACTTCGGCGAGAGTAAGGTTGTGGCTCTGGATATTTCTAAAGCATTCGACAGAGTGTGGCACGGAGCACTTTTGTCGAAACTTATGGCTTTTGGTGTGGGTGACGTCTGCTCTCGATTTATATCGAGCTTTCTCAGAAATCGTGCTATTCGTGACGGGATTTCATCAGACGAGTATAAGATCAACTCTGGGGTACCGCAAGGCTCTGTTCTTTCTCCTACACTATTTCTTATATTTCTAAATGACCTTCTATGTCAGACTTTAACCCCTATCTACTCTTTTGCAGATGATAGCAGCCTTTGTCATTCATATGCCTTCAATGATAGACCGAAATCGTCAGAGATCGGGGCGATGAGGCACAATATGAATGTTGCGCTAACCGGTGACCTCAATAGGATTATCGAATGGGGTCACCGAAACAGGGTAAACTTCAATGCCCGTAAGACTCAATGCTGCTTGCTAACACACCGACGCAAGCCCGATCACGCTGCTTCATCTGTAAACATGGGTGGTATAGATATTGAGGAATCAGAAGCTCTTGATATTCTCGGCATGAAAATCCAGTGTGACGTTCGCTGGACTGAACACATTTTTCATGTTTCAAAAGAAGCATTCAAGTGCCTCGGCTTTCTAAGGCGGTGTAAGACATACTTCACCCCATCTGATCTCCTTACTATTTATACCACTTACATCCGAACAAAGATGGAATACAACTCTCATGTATGGGCCGGAGCTTCAAAGTCTATTTTGAAGTTACTCGACTGCGTACAGGAGAGAGCTAAGAAGCTCATCGGTGACAGTAGGGTAGCCAACTCTATTGACTCACTTGAGCATCGACGCAATGTGGGGTGTGTTTCACTGTTTTATCGTTACTATAACGGGTTTTGTTCCACCGAAGTCAGGGATCTCTTTCCCGAAACGCGCACTTTTCTACGCTCAACACGCTCTACAGTGCGATCACACCCATATGTGGTGGATTTATCAGTGAACCGCACTACGCATTATAGGGAAAATTCATTCTTTGCCCGTATGTGGAATAAACTCCCTGCGGAAGTCTTTCCTGCCGTATATAGCATAGATAAATTCAAATCGAATGTCCATAGACACTACTCCCTTCATCCTCCTTCCCACAACCAATTTTCCTAGTTCCAGCACAATGTATGCATAAGTAGGGGTCATCCCCTGAGTGCCGGTCCTAATAAAAAAAAATAATAATAAAAATTAACCTTTTTCCATGTATTTCTTGTGTTTCTTGTACCTTATTATTCGTTAATATTATTTGCGTTTTGTATTTGTTTATGATTTCATCTTTAATAAATAAATGGTCCTGTAGATTTTCTTCCGCTGAATGGACAGTAATCATTGATACGTTATCATTCTCTTCTCGATTGTTCACGATATTGTAGTTTATCTCATTGCACGGGCTTTCTTGAAGGTTTGTTGTAGTTTCCTCATTATTTTTTTCTATCCTGCTCAGAAAATCTGCCACTTTATTCTCCTTGCCTTTGATATATTCTATTGTAAAATCGTATTCCCCTAATTTCAAAAGCCAACGTTGATGCCTTGGAGACATATCCTTACCTCTATATTTCGAATGCAAGAATTTTATTGGTTGATGGTCCGTGAGTATTTGAAATTTTCTACCGTATAGGTACAGTTCACACTCCACATTATTGCCAAAAATTCCTTATCAGTAGCTGCATAGTTTTTTTCATGATTATTAAGGGTTCTAGATGCAAAACAAACCGGATGTCCTTCTTGTGATAGGACGGCGCCGATTGCATAATTTGATGCATCAGTTGTTAACACGAATTGTTTGTCATAGTTTGGGAATCTTAAGATGGGATGTGAGCTAATTAAATTTTTTAATTTTTCGAATGCCTCAATATAAGTAGGATCTTTCAAGTTTATCTTCACTCCTTGTTTTAAATACTTTATAATGGGCTGTGCTACTTTGGCATAATCTTTTATGAATTTTCTGTAGTAACCTGTTAGTCCTAGAAAACTCTTAATTTGTTTTTCTGTCTTTGGTAGCGTTAATTCCTGAATTATGTTGATTTTATTTGGGTTAGCTTTCAATCCTTCCTTTGTCAGTATGTGTCCCAAGAATTCCGTCTCTTTCTTCATGAAATTACACTTGTCAATTTGAATCTTTATTTTCCTTCTTTAATGTTTTGAAAATATCTATTATTGCGTTTATGTGGTTATGTGTTAATATGTCGCCTAAATAGTGTTTCGTTCATTAGTCTTTGAAACGTTGCCGGCGCGTTTTTTAATCCAAATAGCATCCGTATGAATTCGTAGAGTCCATGGGGGGTAACAAATGCGGTATTTTCCCTATCTTTCTCTTCAATTAGGATTTGATGATAGCCTTTGGCCAAATCTATAGTTGTGGAATATTGTGCCCTTCCTAATTTGTCCAGTATTGAATCTATGTTGGGTAATGGAAACTAGTCATCTATTGTCACTTCATTTAACTTCCTATAATCTACAACCAGTCTGTATTTCGGTTTCCCTGAATTATCTATTTTCTTTGGCACTTCTATTAAGGGGCTGGAATATCTTGACCTACTTTTCCTGATTATTCCCTGCTCCTCCATATCTTTTATCTGTCTTCTTACTTCAGCTTCATGCTGTGGCGGATATCTATATAGTTTGGCATTTATCTGCTCGTCTGTTGTCGTCCTAATTTCATGATGTATCCTCGTGGTACTTGTCAATTTGTCACCTTCTTTAAAGAAGAGATTCTTGAATCTTCTCAAAATTTTCGTTATTTCTTTATATTCTTCACTGTTCAAATGATTTAGCTGAATTCTATTCAATTCAAACGTAATTCCTTCTAACGTACAGCACTCAATATTTTTATAGGGGTTCGTTATAAATCTACAAATATTTTTTTTAATTGATATATGTATATCCATCTACTAAATTTGTAATTGTGTCAAAACAGTTTAATAGGTGGATCCCTATTGTAAAACTATATTTCCTTTCTCTAAATTCCGTTATCTTCCATCTAACTTTTGCATCAGAAGGGAGATTGAATTCATTAGGAGCCTGAGTTAAGGTTTCATTCTTAATTATATCTTTTGTATTTATTGTACTGAAATTAATTGGTTGTTTCAGTAACATTTTTCTGAAATCGTTTATTTTTCTATCCATTAGACTTATGTTAGCTCCTGTGTCTATTAGTGCAATATAATTTTTTCCGTTAATTGTGGTTTTTATGGTGGGTAAACAGTCCGATTTGGTCGTCGAAAAAAAATGATCCTGGCTTTGTCTGACTTGACCCACATCACTATGGGTTTGGATCAGAGTGTCCTGCCATTGGAACACTATTAATTTCCGTATTCAATCCGTTTTGTACTTGATAATTTTGGTTTCTGTAGGGCTGACCAGGATATGATCCTGAATTTCTTGCCTGGGCGGATTTATAAAAATTGTTCTGTTTCATTTCGATGTTATCTATTTCCATGGGTACTTTTCGATCTTGCCTAGGTGGATTCCAGCGGTATTGGCCGGAATTTGGCCTAGGGTTTCCTATCTGGGCGAACCTCTGGTTATTATATTTATTATAGTTTCCTATCTGGGCGAACCTCGGGTTATTATCTTGATTATAATGGGTTCCGTATCTTCCTGAGTTATTAAAATTCTTACCAATATTGGTGAAGTTTTAATTAAAATTTTTATTATTGTTATTACTCCTGCTATTATTGTAATTGTTAAAGGAGTTTATTTGTCCTTTACTCATGTTGTAATTATTATTTTTTTGCTGTCTATATTTTCTAAATTCTGGTCTGATACAACTGTCTTCGTACCTTCGTCTTGTCATGATATCTAATAAGCTACCTAAATCCCGCATGTCGTAAATTTTATCTAGCAAAGTACCTTGTGTTATTTCTTTTATGGTGTTTATTAATACGCTATCAATATTGCTTAAATTTATACAATGATCTCCACTATGATATATTATCAACTCATCTGTTTTATATTTTGGACTTCTATTGCTAGTTCACTTACCGAATTTACATAAAGGTTGTTAATTCTTCGGTATATTTGGTGTGGTTCCGTGTCTGGCCTGTATCTAAGTTTAAGGAATTTTTTTATCAGTTCCCAGTCGTCCACTTGTTGTATGTTGATTATGGTGTTTTTCGCTTCTCCTTGTATACATCTGTAGTATATTGCCTTACCTGCCTCTTTTCACATCGCCTCGGTGCTTATTGTGGATAACATATATTCGACATTGCTCATAAATGAGTTGATGGTTACGTGACCATCTCCTGTAAATGTTGGTATATGCGACACATTTTTGAAGATCTGTTCTATTTGCTGTTGTTGTACAAGGGCTAGAGTTGCATGTCCTTGTGGCTGTTGTTGTTGTTCCTGGAGTTGCCGAAACTGTCCCTGCAGCTCTATGTATGCATTACGTAGACGTTCTAGCTGTGCATCTTTCCGGGCTAGTTCCTCTGCCACATTCACTGATGGTAATTGAGCCTGTTTTGCCATTTTTCGTCTTTGGTCAAATATTCTTTGTTTTGTGGAGTACACTTTGAATTTTAAGTCTTATATTTTCCTAATTGTGTCCACTTTTTTTTCTTAAATGTTCACTGAATTAAGCTTTTCTTTGTTTTTATTTTGTTTTAGTGGTGTTCAGTTTTGACCACTGTTCACTGCACTGAAGGAATGTTAGTTTTACCTTTTTAATTAGTGGCGTCCAATTTTGATAATTGTTCACTGCACTAAATGAATATTCGTTTTACCTTTTAAATTAGTGGCGTCCAATTTTGATAATTGTTCACTGAACTTAAAACTATTACTTTATTATCCTGGAGGGTCCCGTAGGATTCGCAGAATTTTTAAAGTATTAATAAAAGGATCCTACCGACTGCGCCAATTTTGTTTTTTAGATTTCACTATTTAAAAAAAACACAAACTTTATATGTTTAGACTCAGTATATTTATTTATTTATTTCTTTTATTTAGACTTATTCGTAGGAGTAGCGACTTAGACCGTTTCACTTGATGGAAGAACAAAAACTGATTTTACAATGTTTCTTAATCTAAAATTATAACTTGTTCTTTTACTTAATTTTATTTATTTTTAATGTAATCATCATTTTTCAAATTAGTAACAAAAATTATTGAAAAGTATTTCGAAGTATTAAATGTCGCAATTAAAATAATTCTTGCAAGACTTGCAGTTAATTTGAACGTGTATTAACTGCATTATTAATTTGGTTATTTCGAAATACTTTGACCTAATTACAGTTTTTAAATGTAAATGAACTAAAAGTTCATTTACCTATTTCTTTTAAAAATTTATCCATATTGTCATTATAGGGTTTATATGTAACTCGCGCACTTGTTCATTGTAAATTGACAACTAAATTCAATTACTTGAACATAAATAACAAAGAAGCTTTAGCTATCAGCAGCCGATGGCTCTGGAAAAAGCGAAAGAGATACATGGAATGAATATTGGGAATATTAATCGTCAGGGTTGGGGAATTTCGTACTAACCAAAAAGTTAATAACTTAAAAATATGAATGTGGGAACTTCTCATATTCAATTTTTGTTAATAACATTTGTTATTTGATATTCCTACTAACTAGCACCACTTGCAACAGTGGAAAAATTGAACAAAGAACGCTGATGAGATGGCGTAGCGGCCTCGATATCAGTACTGATCCGTTCTGCTGGTTTGATGATTATTGAAAATATTCTTAATATTCCAATCTTAATATAAAATATAATAAATAGAATTTGAACAAATTCATTTATTAATAAAAAATAGTAAAAAATCATTTGCAGTCATGCAGATTCGAACTTAAGCCCGTTGAAAAAAATAACAATTTACATAAGAAAGTTCACCTAATAAAAATTCATACATAATTTAAAACATTGCGGGGGCACCCCGACTTCAAATGCTGCTCTGGAGTCAGCTTCATAATTATTTTGAAGACAGCAACAACATAATAATCAGCTGATGTGTAAATCAATCAGGGATGCCGCATATATATTTTGTAATGTAGAAAATGTAAGTTATTAATAAAAAATGTAATAATATCACGAAAAACTATACAAAACCACATAAATTTATTTCTATATTGTATTTTTGTAATGTTCTTTTATGTTTAATATTAAAAAAAAAATTTTGTTCTTATATTTCCAATTTATATATATAATGGCAGCACTAGATTTGTTTATTGCTGCCCGTCAAAATAGAAAATAGTCTAACTTGGCAGCAGCAGCAAATGCTGTTGTGCAGCCCTGCTGCTATGCTGCCCTCAAAATAATCGCTTTCATTTAAACACATGGAGTTTATTTTTGACATATTGCTGCTTGCTGTCTGCTGTTGTCTATGTGTTTTGAGCTTTATACTTATGTAACTGTTAACCTTAAAAGTGACAAAATGAGTTCGGAAAGTGAAAATGATTTTGAAAATAGTTTGGAAAGTTCTGTATTTAGTTCCAATAAAATTATAAACATTAAAAAGGAAAACAAAAATTAACGTATGTATGGCACAAAAATATCAGGGAATATCAAATGGAAATATAAGCGATGTATCGGCAAGGCAAATGAAGGGGCGATGCACTTCGAAATTTTGCGTGAAAAGTTCTGGACGTCACTGCTCTTTTTTTACGGAAGAGATGCGAAAGAAAATATTTGATCTCTTATGGAAAATGTGCTGGAATGAAAAAAAATTTCGTCGCAAGTCTTATTGAATACTCGGAAATAAAACGTGTTTGCGTCGTAAATTCTTGACTTTCCAATACGAAATCGTATTATTTGATATATGGCCAAATTCGCAAGCAAGTCTGCAGCAAATTGTTTCATACTACGTTAGGGATTTCCAAGAATATGGACAAAAGATCAAACCAATTCTGAAAGAAGATACCAGAAACGAATAAATTTTTTGAAAAATTGGCTAGAGGACATAACGAAAATCTAATCCCATTATCGGCGAAAATATACAAAAAGAAATTATTTTGAGTAGGACTTTACTACCTATAGACAAGTTTTTAATTTATATTTGCAAGAATGCAAAAGCAGGACTCTCTTTGCTCTTCTGTATAGATGTGCAGGCCGTAAAACTTGTTCCACAAAAAGAAAAAACAAGAGTAGCAGCACCCTCCTTCGTCGGTACTGTAGCAAAAGTTAGCCGGCGAAGTAAAAATGTTCTAATAGCTAAAAAAAAAATTCTCTGTATTCTCATCTTTCTTCATCTGTCCCCCCAATACTATCCCCTCCTTTCTAGTTCCGGCGCAATGCACTGCATATGTAGGGGCCATCCCCAGAGTGCTGGTCTAAGATAAAAAATAAAAAAAAACTAGTGAACATGAAACTATGAAGCGAAGGGTCCAGAGTCCGACTCCGCGCTCAGTCGTGAATATTGTGTCCAATTTTTCTGATGAGCATTGTTGTCTTAGTTGCTGTCAGCTTGTTTCAGACATGAAGGCTTAGCACTGATCACTGAATATAACTGGCAGCGATGGACACCCTCGTTCGTTGATCCTGTGGCAAAAAATATCCGGCCAAATAATATGTTAAAATAGCTACAAAAATTCTCTACCTTCCCATTCTTACTTCATCTGCCTTCTCAATATTATCCCCTGCATTCTAGTTCCACGGCAGTGCACTGCATATGCAGGGTTCATCCCCTGAGTGCTGGACAGAATTTACAAAAAAGAAAACAATAAGAATTCAAACCAAAAGGTGTGACTTAAGTAGAATGAAACAAAAATTAAAAAAAAATGGGATATGAAGAAAATGATCAAAAGTGGATTAAAAATGTGTCACCATCGGTTTGATATGATTCTCGTATGCAATTTTCTAATAAAATTTGTATAAATAAAACTGTCATTATATTCAATTGAGTCACTTCAAAAGTGGTGGCAAAACAAAATACACATGAGTACTCGTTATGAAAGTATAGCGGCCTTCGAAAACAGTTGTTCTGCTTAGCTATGTTAGTTAGATAATTAAACACTGATATTGCCTTTCCCTGGTGATTTGGAATATTTATCTTTTCTCCCTGAATTAAAAAAAAAATCTAATAATTAGCATATCAATCTTAATTGAATTTAATAAAGACAAGTAATTATTTTGTGACCATAATTAAAAGAAAAATATATATTATTTTAACATACAATTTTAATATTTCTAGAAAAATGCAGTTTAACATAAACAAATTTTTTTTAGAGCGTCACTACTTGATTTAAGCACCCATTTAACAGCTGATGGTTGCTTTTGGTTTAGTTTGCTTTGAGATTTTATTATGAATCGATTTACACCAGAGCAACGAGTGCAAATCATTGAAATTTTTAATAAAAATAATTGTTCTATCTATCAAAGTTATCGTGCACTTCTTACATTTTATGGTGTACATAATCGTCTTTCAGTGCGTCTAAATCGCAGAACAATAGATCGTTTACGGACCACCTTTACTCTTACTGATAACGAGCATCCCATGAGAACAGTGCGCACTGAAGAACTTGTAGCCGCTGTACACGGAACCATTAAAGACGATCCTAATTAATCTATTCGTCGCCGTTCTTAACAACTGGAGTTGTGTCCTTCCACTTTACAAAAGATGTTTTTAGTTGTTGAAAATCTAATGTTTCAGATTGTGCCTTCTACGCGCCAGCCGTAGCGGCCATATGGCAGATATGATAATGGATCTTGGCATACTTTTGGATCACAGGCTCAACTTTCGTGATCACATTTCAATGATGGTAAATAAAGCTTACGGGATACTTGGTTTTATGAAACGCTGGTCAAAGGAATTTCGTGATCCTTACACTACAAAACTTTTATATACCTCTCTTGTTCGACCAATCCTTGAGTATGGGTCAACTGTTTGGGATCCTTGTTATTCTATTCATATAAATAGTATTGAATCAGTACAAAAACAATTTTTGATTTTCTGCCTCCGTGGTCTTGGCTGGAACTCATATGTCTTGCCGCCGTATCAAAGTAGACTTGCTTTGATAAAACTGCCAACTTTAAAAAGTAGACGACTAATGCTGAGCACATTGTTTATTTTGGGCCTGATTCGTGGTGAAGTTGATTCGGAATTCTTGCTTAGTCGAATTTGCATCAACGTTCCTGTTAGACCTTCACGTAATTTTGAACTCCTATTACTTAAATATTACCGTTCTATATATGCCAATAATGACTCCTTCCGTCGTGCAAGTGAAAACTTCAATAAATGCTACCATATGATCGAAATGTCTGAGAGTAATATAATACTGAAGAGAAAATTAACTTTGTATTTAAATACTTGATTCCTTTTGTTTGATGTTATATGTTAAAAATCTTACTTTGGGTAAAAACTTATTCGTTGTACTGTATATTGTTATATGTATATAAGTAAATTGTGTTATTAATGTTAGTCAGTAAGGATATAAAATCTATTGACATAAATAAATAAATAAATGATATTTAAACATTAATTTCATAAAATTATCTTTCCAATAAAGCCCGCTTCATTGATATTACAAATATATTTCCTTATTTTATTATGATTTAAAGTAGTGCTTTTGAAGTAAAAAATAGAAACACTTCATTGTTTGTAACAGATAACCAAGCAAATCAAATACATATCGCCAACTTTTAACTAATTAATATTGATTTTTATTATAAACATAAGTTTCCAGCTATAAAATTTAAAAGGCAGATAGAAAACAACTACACCAAAAATATCGTATATGTGAATTAAATGTTCTAGTTAACAGCGCCCACTAACCCAAGTCTGTTTATGATAAATTGATGTACATTAACTGCCAGTCAATATGAAAATAGCATTTAATTGTCATTGAGAAATGTATGCATCTGCCAAATGCGTTGATAGTTCGTCTTTGTCAAAATTGAGTTACTTTTCATTTCCTTTATTTAATTTGTTTCTTGTATCAATCTCTGTTGCAGATCTTCAATTTGATTGGCAGAATTGTAAACTGTAACTGAATACAATTGGACTTTGTTTTTTGTTTAGAACAGTTGTTTTTGCCATTTTTTTTTAAACAAATATAAAGATATACAAAAGTCTTTCGGTAAAGGCAGCCCAAGATTGCGGGGGTACCATATAACTAGAAGTGCTAGTAGAAGGAAAAAAGGAGACATTTTATACTTAAATATATCCGTATCGTGGAACGCAGATCAGGCCAGGAAATAATATTATAAATTGTTTTAGATCTTAGGAGGTATAAGTATCGAATGTCGTCACTGATAGACAAAAAGTTAAGGCTCATAAGGAATTTGACAAATTCAGTGCTTCTGATAAAAAAATAATACAAGTATATAAAAAATTTTATGGATCTAAATATTTCGTAACCAAATTATTTTAAATATTTCAAATAACAAAATAGAGCCTTAAAATAAACAGTTTCCTGGCAATAATAACTATGCTAAATACAATCTTGACTTCAACATTCATCTAGCTTAATTTTACTTTCACGGTATAAAATATTTCTTGTTGTTCATTTTTTTAGCTTGAGTTCACTCTACCACAGCCACATTTTTATTGTTGATTTCTACTGAATTACGCTACTGTTTGCTTGTAAGTAAATGCTGCCTCCTCTTACTATAAAATGCAATTACAAGTCCACAATTTTACGATTTATAATGTTACTTCGCATGACTCTGATAATTATATTTGGGATGAAACAGAGGGAAATCTTGTAGCATCTACATTTACAACTTGTATTATAAATTATTTAAGAAATGCAATAACTCAGTTTCCATCTATTAATATAATTATCTACTCTGATAGCTGTGGTTATCAAAACAAAAATGTTGTATTATCAAATGCTCTACTTGAATTTTGCACGGAAACAAATTCGACTATTGAGCACAAACGGCTAGTTGTAGGACACACACAAATAGAGTGTGACTCAACACATTCGCTCATAGCAAGAAAAATAGGAAACAAACAACTTAACTTACCATCGCAACTTGCACTTAATAAGAAACGCCCGAAAATTCCCCACTCCGCTCCAAGTTCATCATTTGACTCATGAATATTTTCTCGACTACGAATCAGTTCCTAAACTTTATTCGTCGATACGACCAGGTAAAGTGTTTAGCAGCCTTTGCCATTCATATCCATTCAATAATTGGCCGACATCGTCAGAAATCGGGGCGATGAGGCATAACAAGAACGTTGCGCCCAATGGTGATCTCAATAAAATTGTTCAACACAATTGTAAGACACAATGCTGCATGCCTGATCATGCTGCTTCATCTGTAAACATGGGTGGTATATCTATTGAGGAATCAGAAGCTCTAGATGTTCTTGGCATGAAAATCCAGTGTGACGTTCGATGGACAGAGCACATCTTTCATGTTTCAAGAGACTCCCTCGGCTTTCTACGGCGGTGTAAGACACATTTCACTCCATATGATCTCCTTAGTATTTATACCACTTATATCTGAAAATGGAATACAACTATCACGTGTGGGCAGCTGCATCGAAGTCTATTTTGAAGTTATTCGACCGCGTGCAGGAGAGGGGCGAAGAAGCTCATAGGGAAGGTAGGATAGCCAACCCTATTGACTCACTTGAGCATTGATGCAATGTCGAGTGCGTCTCACTGTTTTATCGCTACTAAATACAATGGGTTGTGTTCCAATCAAATGAGCGATCTCTTTTCTACGCTCTACAGTGCGATCATACCCATATGTGGTAGATTTATCAATAAATCGTACTACACATTATAGGGAAAATTCATTCCTTGCCCAGACTACCCGTATGTGGAATAAAGTCCCTACGGAAGTCTTTCCTGTCGTCTATGACATGGAGAGATTTAAATCAAATGTTACATTTAACATTTTCTAAAATGTTCTTTATGAAATTACTTTTATATAACTTTATAAACTCCAAGTTATTCGCCCTTATTATGAATGACGACATCGACGCCGTATCAAGACGACAGCAAAATATTCTCCCTTGTCCACTATTTTTCGACAGCATCCGACTACTATTGACATGTTCTATCCGTATTATATGCCCTAGAAAATACTAAGAAATTGTCAAGAGTAATTAATTGTTATTGATAACTTTCAGACAAGTGATGATTTTTTAATGTCGAGTTGATGTGACGTCGACGTGGCCATTCATAATAGGGGCGATTATATATTTTTGTTTTGACAGATTGCTATAGTCCACTTTATAATATTAAAAGTTTTTATAAATTATTAAACGCTCTGTTGTATTTAATGTTACCACAAAACTATAAAATTCGACGGTACGGTAAAGTTCAACTGTAGTACAAATAAAATTTCGACAACCGTAATAAGGATGAATTATTTTATATTTTCAATAAAAATCGTGTTATTTGTATTGTAAATACATACATGAGATGAAAGTATTTTTCATTTTAACTTCCCAACTGTAAAATTCAGAAGGCCTTATTAAAGGCCAGCCTAGGTATATTTCTGATTCAATTGTCATTCTTATGTAAATGTTAAAGAAGGGCTCACATATTTCGTTTGTTTTGCTTGACAAGCATTTTTATAGTACGAGTGAAAATTTTTTATTATGTGCGGAATATCAGAGAACGTATTATCTTCGTCATAAAAGCTTATAAATGAAACTTTTAAGGAATGTAGGCTTAAGGAATACAATTCGTTAAATATTTACACAATTTTTTCATATTATATGAGCTTCAACGCCCACTAAAGGGGGAGGGTATTAAAACTTTATTTTGCCGGGGTCGCTCTGGCAAGGGCCGTGGAGGAGACATTTCACCTGCGCCATAAAGCACTAAAAATACATTTTTAGGATAGTTACGAGTAGGTGTAAAACTTTTTTTGGGTCATTTGGGTGGCAAAAACGGAGGAGGGGGTAGGGCAGAGTAGGATCAGGAAGAGCTTAAAACTTTTATTTTTAAAGAATGTAGGCTTAAGTAATACAATTTGTTAATAATGCCCACTAAAGCTTCGGGGTCCAAAAATTAATTTGTTTGCTTTTTTTGGCTCCAAGTTTAACGCGTTAGAAATTCCTTGACATAAAAATATATCATTTACTTAACAAAATTACAAAAAAAAACTCCAAAAATTATGTTGCTTTTTAGGGGCAGGTTCAGTTCTTCTTAGGAGAACTTTTTTCCCTCTGGCCCGATTCAGCCTATTTACAAACTTGACCTGTGCTATCCTTCAGGATATACATAATTATATCAAATTTCAAAAGTCTGGCTCTTTTCGTTTTGACTGAATCGTGATTTCCACAGACAGACGGACGGACATGGCCCGATCGTCTTAGATTTCATCACTGATCAAGAATGTATATACTTTTTTTATTTCGCTGCGTTACACACGGAATGACAAAGTGAATATACCCTCTAATTGTTTTTTGGAGGGTATAATGATATATACAAAAGCAGACTTTGACAATATAAAAATGTTGGATAAATTAATCAACACTAGGAAAAGATACGAGTATATAACAGAAAAAAATACATAATACACAAAACAATCCACATCAAAGAAGACACTAACGGTCTTATGCAAAAAAAATCTTAATTGATGCTTGAAGTTCACGTCAGTTAATAGCTACTTTAAGGCTAACATACCTATGTATGTTAAAAAATGTTATGCAGAAACAGTGCGTTAACATACTTCAAATAATATTACTTGTTGACACTGTCAACGTCATCATTCTCTCTTGTCTCTTTGTAGTTTTAACGATGCAAAATAGTGAGTATTAATTCATCCTGATAGTCGGATTTTTTAACAATGTTTTGTATATTTTTTTTTATCTTGGACCAGCACTCAGGGGATGACCCCTATATATGCAATGCATTGCGCCGGAACTGAAAACGAGGGGATAGTATTGAGGGGACAGATTAGGAAAGATGAGAAGATAGACACTTGTTTTTGTAGCTATTTCAGCCATTTACTTCGCCGGCTAATTTTTGCTACAGGCCCGACGAAGGTGGGTCCTGTTACTCTGCTTTTATTGCATGAAAGTATCAGTCGCTGCCAATTATGTTCAGTGATCAGTGACTATGCCTTCATCATTGAAACAGGCTGGCAACAATTAACACAACCACGCACTAATGCTGTTTAGAAGAATTCAACACAATATTTCATGACTCAGCGCGGGCTCGAACTCACGACCCTCCGCTTCCTAGTCTTGTGTTCTACTACTTCAGCCAACAGCACTGAATATGCAAAATAATATATATACTACATAAAAAACATGAACTAAACATATTTATAATAGTGCAAAACAATAAATACGCCATCTTTTTGTTAGGGGCTTAAACTGATTATTTAAAAACCAACCATCCTTTACTTGTGTTAATTGTATGTACATCCAAGAATAATAAAATAAAGATTACGCCTTGCGCATCATTTACCGTTTGATGACGTATTTGTTCCCTCCAATAGATTGCCAAATGCTTATTATATGCAAAACTAATACTTTCTCGTACAAAATTAATATTTTATGCTATATTTGGCAACTCTTCACACAATTTACTCAGATAGATTTCTAATTTACTCAGAGAGTTTTCCAACAAGCCAACTAAATCGGATTTATGCAAGTTTTGCGTTATATTGTATAATAAATTGTGTTGTATTTTAAAATAAATATATTAAAATAATTAGTAATACCTTAAAGTGTAAAAAACTTATAAAAACTTGATTTTTAAAGCTCATAAACTGTAAACAAAAAATCTAAATTAAAGAGAAAAGAGAACAAAAAGAGCAATCATGAAATGTGCAGTGGGCTATTACAAACAAAGTAACAGCAAAAAAACAAATGAGAAATAATTGTGTTAAAATGTATTATTGTTATCAAAATTTTTGTTGTTTTCAAAAAGCTGTGTCATTTCATAGAGATGAAGCTCAAAGGAAGTTATGGCTGATATTTTGCAAGCAAAAAATTTGTTTTGAATGGGGAAAAAAGAAAAATAATTAGCACTTGGGTTCAATATTTATATAAAATAACTATAAATTAACAATTTCAAATAAAAAAAAGTGGAAAATAAAATAATTTTTTAAAATTGTTTATTATCAAACAAATTTAATTTGAAAAATCGCAATTTGCCCCACTGTTTAGTTTTTATAATAATATAATAGTTCTCTAGTTGAATTTTATTAGCCAATAAGAACACATGTAGTGTGACGTCAGAGTTCCATCATGTGCAGAAAAGTATTTTTATTTCAGCTTGTGGGCGTAATCTTTATTTTATCATTATTGTGTACATCACTACATATAAATTTTATTGTTTTTACATAATGTGTGTTAATACTTTGAATAATATTTGGTCTGTGTTCATACGAGTCATCTTTTACTGACAGGATTGCGACTTTGTAGGCGAGAGCGGAGAAGGGAAAAGTAACGAGTACCCATGCGCATGTACTGTCAGTACGTTTTGCTTTCTCATTCGTAAAGCACACAACTATATGTACATGAATACAACTATATGTACATGTCGTCAACAAGACATAAATTGTGTGAACACGAATAAAAAGTAAGAATCTTGTTAATAAGACATGACTCGTATGAACACAGACTTAAGCTGCAAATTTTTTGTTCCGAAACAATTTTAGTTTTTTGAGAGTTTGTTCTGAAACGATTCACCCACTTCGAACAATTGTTCTGGAAAAACAAGGGTACCATATGAGATATTTTTGTAAACGATGCGTGTTAGTTTTTCAATTAGGCAGCACAGTAGCAGATAAATGCAATTTTCTTGTTTTCTTGGCGTCACACTCATATATTTTATTGTATAATAATCAAATTGTAAATTAAAAAATCTTAATAAAATAAAAATTTTTCTCTATTGTATTGTATTATATATATTTATATATATATATATATATATATATATATATATATATATATACATATATATATTTATATATTTATATATATATATATGTATATATATATATATATATATATATATATATATATACATATATATATATATATATATATATATATATATATATACATATATATATATCCGCAAGGATATTCGTATATAAAATCCATAAGGATATTTGTACGGATAACGGGGAGTAACGACCCCGCGGCCCTGAGTTATTATAACGGGTTGGAGGGCTTGAACAAAGATGCCCCAATAAGACCTGTTATTCAGTGTGGCCCTTTATTTGGCACACTGAGATGGGGCTTTGAAGTCCCTGGCATTAAGACCAAGTTCAGTACGGTCTTAATTATGGCATTCCTGGGAGAACGATTTGAAATGGTAGAACCCTGGGCTGGTAGATGTGGTATTCTGGGACTTAAGTATGTATGAGTGAATTTGTACAGAAATGGCTCTAAGGCTTATGCCACAACTGCCTCCGTCCTATTAAAACTTGGCAAGTCTCAAAGTACGTTTGAAGTTCGTCATCATTAAGTTGGTGGTGTAGGTCCGGATGTTGCTTCCCGGTTAGCACGGATCTGGCTCTGGCGGATTGATCCATAAGGTCTCTTCGTCAACCCTCGCATGGACCTCACTGCTTGCAAAGACACCCATGGAATCTAAACGTGCCTGCACAACGAACGGAGACAGCGGCTGCGAGTTTGGACCCAATTGAATAAAGAACAATAGAAATAATTTAGAAGCGAAAGCGGAAAGCTCAGGAAATGACGAAAGTGAGAATCCATTCCTGAAGAGGCCGGTGATCGCGAGATCGCCCCCTACGGCGGTGAACACGCCGCATAGGGGAGGTTTTGGCACCACAGATGGTGGTGGTCAGGAACCAAAAGGCAAGGTTGAAAAACTAGGAGAGAGGATAGCAAAGCTATTAGACTTTCTCAAGACAAGATAGAATGTCCACAAGGATATAGTATCGATGTCTCGAGAAATACAGGCATTGTTTATGCAGGTGGCAGATGAGCTGAGCAGTGGAACTGGTCAGCTCAAGGTGCACTGCAATAAACAGACGCAGACAGGGGTTATGGTAAGACCATCTCCTCCTGTCCCTGCCGGTGCGACCCCGAAGCGTAGGAGAGATGAAAGTACTCTTGGGCCAAAGGGGAATAGGGCTAAGAAGAAGAGGAAGGATGCTGTAGATGCTATCAGGAGTAGTGAAGGTAGCTGTGTGGGATCGCCGGCGGCGAATGGTGCTGCTTTGCCGAACCCAGGCACTAAGGAACCTGGGTGGATAAAGGTCCGACCCAGGGAAGTGAAAAGAATTAGGATTAGGAGTAAGCAGGGGTCACGTTCGGACGCCCTAATTATTAAAACATGTGGGAACGCTTCCTAAGCTGAGATTCTCAGGCAAGTGAAGAAGGACCATAAACTTAGTAATCTGGAAGAGAACGTGAAGGGCATTCGGAAGACTGGGAGGGGTGAGCTGCTACTGGAGCTCACTAAACCCGCTCACCAGAACATAGGTGTGTTCAGGTCGGAGGTGGAAGCGGTACTGGGTGGAACTGCCGAAGTACGGGCACTATCCCAAGAGGTTAGGATTGAAATTAGGGACATAGATGAGGTGACTTCCAAGGAGGACATCTATGACGCCATAGTTAGTAAATCCAACGATTTTAAGGTACTGCAGTTGACTGCAATTAAATCACTGAGGAAAGCGTATGGGGGAACACAAACTGCCACGATTGGTCTGAGTGCTCCTCTAGCTAGACGTCTTCTAGAGATGTCCAAGATACGCATCGGCTGGGTCGTTTGTCGAATACGGGAAAAGATAGCACCGAAGAGGTGCTACAACTGTCTCGATTTTGGACATAGGGCGACGAATTGTAGTGGCCAGGATCTATCCGGAAATTGCTTGCGTTGTGGGGAAGCTGGCCACAAGATTGCAACATGTTCCAACAGACCTTCGTGCATGCTCTGTAGAAAGGGTGGAAGTACTAATGGTGATCATGTCACCGGATGCATAGTTTGCCCGTACTACAAGAGGGCGCTACAAACAGTACTTAAACAGTACTTAATAATCAGGATGCGCATATTACAGCTAAATCTCAATCATTGCCAAGCAGCTCAGGAGTTGCTTAGGCAAACCGTACGAGATTTAAAGGTAGACGTTGCTGTACTCAGCGAGCCATATAAGAAGATTGTATCTGCAAGTTGGGTTACTGATGATACAGATGCAGCAGCTATATGGACTACCGGTTCTTTGATATTGAGGGAGAGGTTATCACCGCAATGTGGGTACACGCGGGCCACTGTTTCCGGCATATGTTTGTACAGCTGTTATGTTCCTCCTAGGTATTCTATTGATGACTTTCGTGTTATTATAGACAACATAGTGATGGACGCTGCAGCCAGGAGTCCTGTTATAATAGCAGGGGATTTCAATGCGTGGGCTGTTGAATGGGGCTGCCCCTTGGCGAATGCAAGGGGAAGGATGCTATTAGAGGCCCTTTCTGCGCTGAATGTTGTGCTCTTGAATTCTGGAGATGAGGACACATTTAGAGGAGGAAATGTTGGTGCAATTATTGATATTACGTTTGCCAGCGATACCATTATAAACCGTGTAAACTGGAGAGTATCTGATGTTTATACTCACAGCGATCACAGTGCCATTATTATGGATATACAGGATGATATACGGCATGTGACTCCCCGTGCACAAGGTTTGTCGGGATGGAAAGTGAATACCTTTGATAAGGATATTTTTGCCATCTGTATGGAAGGTATGGAATTAAATGGTTCAGCTGAGGATATGGCAGAACAATTGGTAAACCATATCACGCGGTCGTGCGATGCATCTATGGTGAGGCGGAAAAGATCCGGAAAGGGGCCACCGGTTTATTGGTGGAATGATGATATTGCCGGCTTGAGGGCGGAGTGTATACGTGCCAGAAGGCAGTATACAAGAACTCGAGGTAGGTTAAAGAATAGCGTATACCAACAGAATTACAGGAATAGGAGGAGGGCCCTAAAGGATGCAATTCGTAGGAGCAAGCGGCAGTGTTTTCTTAATATCTGTGATGAGGTGGATGATAATCCTTGGGGTCTCGCATATAAGCTGGTCACCAAAAAACTTAAATGCCTGACCCCGTTGCATCCGAGTGAGGGGCCAATCCTGGAGGAAATTGTAGACCATCTCTTTCCGCAGCAGGACGCACCACCTTTAGAGCACAACCCTCTAATTGGGGCATTAAATTTTCCCCCGGTTACAATAGCTGAGATTGAGGACGTTGTCTCTAGCTTGAGAGGCAAGAAGGCACCTGGACTCGAGTGCATTCCAAATATATCAGACAACCAATTTGGCTTCAGGAGGGCGAGGTCAACAGTGGATGCTATAAACGTGGTAGTAGAAACTGCTGCACGGACTATCTATGGCAGGAGTTGGAGAAATGGCACAAAGGAGTACTGTGTAGTTGTGACGCTGGATGTGAAGAACGCGTTCAACACAGCGAGCTGGGTGCATATTGTTGATGCTCTAACTCGATTGGACATCCCAGAATATCTGATAGGGATAGTGCAGGATTATTTCTGGTATAGGGAATTGATCTATAGTACAGATGCGGGTATAAGGAAACGTA